>BMAV01009048.1:0-78889 GCA_019973955.1 Trichonephila inaurata madagascariensis
CTTATGAATAGTTTGCTTTTTTTTTTCTTTCTAAAAAAAATTCATTCATTACATAGTTGTCGTGTCTATAAACAATGGGAATCGAAACAAATAAAATAGAACTTATGAAAAAATTCTGTAAATGTATTTTTAAGAAAATCCGAGAAAAATTTTTTTTTTCAACTTAACGAATAATAAAAGATACAAATTGTTTGTCATTTCTTAGCATGGAAATAATTATTCCTGGAAAATTTCTCAGTTTTAAATTACATGCAGAATATTTTCCCTCTGATTTCTTTTTTTTTTTCAAGATTGTTTTCTTAAGAACATAGTGGCATCGAAATGTGTTTATAAGTATACGTAAAGGGGAATTATATTTATACTTCATTTGATATTTTATAGATGTTTTATTTTATACAAACTTACATGAACTTTCTCAGTTAACCTATTTTTTAAAAATTCTTTCATATTTTTTCCGGTTAAAACGGATGGCATTTTGATTGCTGTTTATGCATTTTTATACAGTTGAAAACTATATTTAGTTTTCTGTATTGCTTTTCATGGAATTTTTTGGAGACTGCATATTATCATTTGCATTAAAAACAAATTCCAAAGCTTTATCCCAAGCTGTTTTCTTAACATGCCCTTAAAAAGGCTTGGCTGATAAAAATCTAAAATTCTACTTTTGAATTATGTGTCAAAATTTTAAAGCACAGTTTCTTAAAGCTCTTACTTTTTAAAAAATTTTAAGTTATGTTTCTTTCTAGAATACAAAATGAATCATACTAGCAAAATAAACTTTTATCAGTTTTACCTGAATTGTAATTGGCTTTTATCGAAATAATTTTTCTGGAAATAATAATTAAATTAAATAAAAATTCTAAATTAAGTAAATTAATTATGTGCATTTAATTAGTGATCTTTTACAATTATTTAGCTATAAAGCCTTGCTTGAAGTTTTGAATGTCAATTACTTCAATTATTGATATAAGTAGAGAAAAATATGAATGATATTATTTATTTTTTTAAAAAAAAATATATAGATTAAATCTTAGGTTTTCTTCGAAAACGTAAACAGGAGCTTAGAATATATATATATATATATATATATATATATATATACATATTATATAGAGAAATAATAATTTAACTATACACACAATATTGATAAATTCAAGAACATCATCAGAAATTTATATTTTGTTGCATACAGAATGATTATCCCATCAACTTCTTGAGAAAATACACATCATAGATCAAAAATATTTCTTAAAAATATTTTTAAACTCATAATGCACAAATACCACACAACTTAGGCCCCGTCAGCTTGTTAGTGGCCCAGTGTGAAAATTTTGCATTCCACACGAATACATTATAGTATCAATAGACCAATATTTACACGACTCCCTTTTTTATTTTGCCAATCAAACTTTTAGCCCAAATCGCAACTTTATTGCATGAAATCGATTTCACTAATACCAAATGATTGAACTCGGGGTGTGAGATTAGGAATCATTTGGATTATTTTTTAAAGTTGTGAGAAAAAATATGGAGGGTTTGTTGTATTAAATATGGGGAGAAAATCGTTCAAAATTTGTAAATTAATTATTGATAGAATGTTTTTTGGTGAGTTTTTAATGATTTCCCTATTCATTTGTGAAAAAAATTGGTTTTAATTTGAACTTCGTTTTGACTTTTTTCTACCAAAAAGATGAGTGCGTCATTTTTTGGGTTTGAGGTTCACTTATATTATGCAATTAAATTTTTTTTGAATTTTAATTTTTTTAAAAAATATCTTTCAGAATGCGATGGGAATATTTTAAATTTTTTTTCAAGTTTAAATGGTTTAATTTTTAACTAGTTAAATTTTAATTTTTTAAATTTTTTAATTTTAAATTTTTTGAGATGGATATTTTAAGATTAATTTACCAAGTTACAATGGGGGAAGGTTGGCGCCTTTAAAATTTTTAAACCCCATTATGGTCCAAGTCCAGGTTGCACTTGGATATTTTATATTTTTTTTATTTTAAAAAAAATTTTTTTTAATTTTTTTGAAAACGTTAGAATTTTGTTTTTTTTTTCGCCATTGATATTCTGGAAATGGGTTTTTTTATTTATAGGATTCATTTAGTTTCGATTTTTTTTTTGTTTCCCTTTTTAGGATTTAAATTTTAAAATATTTTAAATATAAATATTATTATTATTTTTATATATAAAATTATATATATATATATATATAAAATGTTTTTTTTTTTTAACTTTTGTTACTTTTCGATTCTGATACATGTACACTGACCTCTAAAAGTTAAGGTACACGTTTTTTGAAGCTCATTATAAAAAAAAATGATAGAAACAACAAAATTTATAGTTTATATAAATGATAATAACGAAAGCATTAAAATAACTTATGCAAAAACGATAGCTACTACTTTTATTTTATAGAAAAGAACAGGTATATATGAGTGAGAGAAAAATATGCAAATATCAAGCTTTCATAATTTCGTGTGCAAATCTTGTTGATTTTTAACTGTTGTTGGCAGTTTCATTTGAAATAGTCAATATAGTCTAGTAACGTCAAGGAAAAGTCCTTTACTCAATTCGTTAAGATGGCGGGCAGTCGGATGGATGGAAATAAGGTTGTCACAAGCTCATGCTGCTAAACCTCTCAATGGGTCTTGCAATGTGGTCCAACGACTGGAGGATCAATATCAATACGAAGATTCTATGTTCAGAAGATATGTTCCAGGCCGACCACGAGCTACAACACTTGCAGAAGACTGTTTTCCATCTCTTCGGCCCGGAGGAGAAGAATCACTATTGTGCCGTTGTTCGTTGCAGACCACTTTGTGGCATCAGGGGGGAAACTTCCGCTGGTGCAAAAAACGCTTTCCAAAACGGTCTCTATACAAAAGACCGGGTGTCCCCCCCAACGACGAAGAAGGACCTGCTTATTGTGGATAGTTTTCCCGACCCGACAGCAATGGGTGTCTGTACTTTTAACGAGTCCCGTCCTTTGGAGAAACGATTCAGGGGGTCTGTGATCTGGAGGGAAAACGCCTGAAAATCAATCCTACACTGTTAAAAAAACAGTTATAAAGGTGGTGGAATCATGGTTTGGGCAGGAATCTCACTTGGTGGTCACACTGACCTGCATATGTTCAATTGAGGAACCCTGGTAGACATGAGATATCGGTATAAGATCATTGATTCGTGTGTCCGACCATATGCTGGTGTTATTGGTAACGATTTCATTCTGATGGATGATAATGCAAGACCTCAACGAGTTGAGGTTGTTGAGAGCTCAATTTTCAGACCTGAATCCGAAAAGAATATCTTTGGGACTATCTTGGCAGACAGGTTGCTGCTTTTAGTCCTCCTCCCCGGAGTTTCTGCTGGCAGGCACCCGTATCGATCACTTGCCTTTCGGGTTGCAACTAATGCAAAGTCGGTGCTGCCATGGGACATATTTCTTATTAAAACCTTTTTTTTTGTAATGTTTTCTCCAAGAATGGAATTTTCCACAAAGGGGGATTTTTTTTTGTTATAACTAATTTTTGCAATAAATTTATTTAAATTTCTATGACGCATTCAATAAATAATTGTTAAATGCACATTTCCTCCAAATTTGTTGTTTCTACATTCATTCATTTGCAAATTAGACGCAAAAAAAAAGGTTGTACCTTAACTTTTGGAGGCCAATGTAATTTATAGGGTTTATTCACTCGCAACGTTTAATGTAAATTTCATTTTAATAGCTGCGTTTAGATTTTAAAATGCATTAAAAAGTAATAAAACATTTGTTTGAAAAATAGGATTTTTAGCAAAATCTCATACATATAAATCAATTTTTTTTCTCAAAAACTTTCATGTACATAATTAATTATAATTTAATAAATACTACAACCTAATGAAAAAACAAATTGATCCATATTAAAACAGTTTGATTTCTTTCAGTATTAACCCTATAATATTAAATTAACACTCGTGATTATATAAAAATCTGATGTCGGAAATTTAAAACTTATTTCATTCCTTGGTTTATGTGATACAACTTGCTTTGAAAGTTTTAAAATGATTGTCTTTTGAGACAAATTTCTATTTCAATTCCATTTTAATTTCCTTTGAAAACTCAAGCCTTTTTTCTCATGATTTTCTTTTCCGTTGCATAATCAGTCAGATAATACGGCATCGCTTTATCGTGAGAAGTTTTAAAGGTTTTATTTTATAATCCATCGGTCTTTAGCTGCATTATTCCCACGAAAATGATTTATGAAGCAAGTTTTTCCCACCATTTTTGATTTATCTGAAAGTAATAGCATTTTTGATCTGTATGGAGCGTGATTAATTTATGATGGAATATAAAACAGTATTTTTTATGAAATGCAACACGTCTTTGCTCTTAAGTTGTGCAGATTTCTCGTAATGTTTTATTAATCTTATAGAAAGATTTTTTTAAAAAATTGCATTTTATTTTCAGTAGACGAACAAAAACTCACTTCAATTTCGTTTTTAACATATTGCTTGGTATTTAGTTGAATTTTTACTTCAATAGAAATCCAAAATTTTGTGAAAATAAGGCTGAATGAAATATATTTTCAAATGACTAAGTATCTCCCACATAGTCACACGTTTTTCAAAACATTCGAAATTGTTTTCTTTTCGGTTTGTTTAAAGTCAAAAGAAAATTCGGTACTGTCTTGATATGCCCCTTAAATTTATTACGTTTTTTTTTACGCCCCAAATATTTTCATAATATTAAATTTTTGGAAAGGTTGAGCATGTTTCATTTTATGTCTTTCTATCAAAAAGGCCATAAATATATTTTTTTCTATTTAATATTAAACCTTGTTACATTGCCATTTATTTAATTTGATATTTAATATTGCTCTCTCTTTTTACAATTTTTTCTGCTAAAATAAATGATATAAAATGTATAATTTTTCGTTTAGACATTTTACTACATATGTAACCTGAAAATAAAATATTATTTATTTAGATTGTTACTAAAATTGAATTATATTGTGCAAGGAATAATATATAGTTGGCAAAAACTTACTTTTTGATGTTTATTTTTTAACAAATCGATCTCTTTATTTTATTTTAATTGAGACGAATTATTAGCTTATTCTTTTAAATTTCTAGAGTACACATAAATATAAAACATATATATATATATATAACTGCAGCTCTTTATAAATTAAACTATTTAAAATTATGAGAATTTGTAAAAGTTAGACAAATTTTTCAGCATTGAACGAAAAAGTAAGGCAGGGGTATGATTTTAAAGAAATATTCTTATTTCTCGACTAGATTTTAAACAAAGGTAGTAAGAAAATTATACAGCGAATTAAAAATATGAATGTATCTTTTGTTCTCAAAATTCTTAAAGCTACTTTTATCATCGATAATTTTAAAATAAAAAAGAACTATGAAATAATGACAAGTTATTGTACCCATTTCTCGGCATTAAGCAAATGAAACGTTAGTTTATCCTTTAATTTCGAAAAAAAAATACATAAGAAATCATTATATTTTAATAAAAAGAAAACTCTTATTTTAATTTAGCTATATAGTAGTCAAATATAGGTACTTGATATGTAATATTCTCTAAATGCATTAAAAGGTTTCCTCAAAATTATGTGGGGTTTGCTTTGTGAATCGAAGATGAAACTGATTTGTTTTTTTAAAACTTTTCGTTTAATATTTGTTTTTTCTCCCAAACCAAAAAAAAGTTAAAAAAAAAAAAAGCGGTGTCCTATGATCTTAGCCTTTATTTTTTCGCATTTATTTTGCGTGCAAAAAATAAAGTTGTTTTTCGCTGGATCTTTATATTTGCCTCTGGCATTGTGTTCGCGTGCATGTCCTTCCGCAAGAACCACCTCAGGCCATTTCGAACGATTCGTAAAGAAATTTGACTTTATTATATTTGCTTAAAAATATATGTCCGGAACCATTATTTTAATTGTAAACAAAACAATATTTGTTTGTTGCTTGTGGAACAAAAGATGTTTTTATGGTTTTATTTATTTTCTTCTTTATCTTCGTTTTGTATCATTTTATAAATTATCATTACGAATTCGGATTTGGTGACTACGAATTGTTTCTCATTCAGTAAAGTAAATAACTAGGTTAAAATGATATTTTGTTAAAAAAAACTTAAAATATGATACAAAATTATATGGAGTTTTAGTTGTTAATTATTTGAGCAAAATCTCCAGCGTTATGAAATTGTGTGTGTGTGTGTGTTCTCCATAATAAAACAATTATGATTCGAGCAAACAGTTGTAGCAAAATGTTGTAAGGTAAAAAGTCTTATGTATGAATTGAAGAACATATAAGTAGCCTAATAATTTCTAATACAAATGAAATAAATTACAATTTAAAGTACGAAATGGGGGAAGAGGAATGTAAATCTGACAGTGAAAATATTTTTTCCGAAATTTTATATTGCCATTCATTCAGATAAATGTAAGAGATTGCAGTACAATCCAACATTGTAGAAGTATGCGTTAATGCTTTCAAGCTGTTGTGTTTTAATTAGAATATTTATTTTTCTATCAACTATTTAATTATATTATTTTGTAATAAATAAGAATTTAGCACATTTTTCTTTTTACTTAGTCATTTTCAGAATAAAATTTATTTTGATATTCGTGCTTTATTTTTAATATCGAAATAATTATTTTCATGTTATATACATGAATATTTTTCACGTAATAAAATATAGAGCAGTTGTGACCCTGGTTTTACTTGCAAGTATTTTTAATTTAACATGAGCAACTCAAAAGTTGCTCAAAGAACAAAAATCTATGCCTGTAATTTACAAATATCTTATCTTGGCTATACGTTCGATCTTTGTTAACTGCCAAGGAATATAACGACAAAAAAAATGTAACCATCGCAACAGTATACTGTAAAATCTCCAAATACGGTCGACTGCAGTTTGAAAATCATAGTGATTGTATATTCTAAAAATCATGTTACACAACCATTTAGTAAATTATTATAAAAAGGATCCAGTTCCTAAGAAATTATTCAGAAGCAACTTATTGCAAGAAAATGAGGTCTTCGATGATAATTTTTCAAAAAGAAACAATTTCTAATTGTGTATTGCGAAAATAATAATAATAATAATAATAATAAAGAAAAATTATAGCAGCCAATGGAAAAATCGCTTAAAAAATTCGACGTACACCACACAGAAAATACACTGAGAAAATAACTAATTGTAAATTACAGCATTCACTAATAATCTTCCGTTTTACGAGAATAGTACAATGGATAATCATTAAGTCATATCCGTAATTTGTATTTAATTCCTTTTAAACGCATTCTAAATTGCTCAATAAAGAATTTTGCTTTTTTAAAAGCTAAATTGAGATATATTTTTTTTTTTAATTAACTAATTTTAACGAAGTGTGGGATTAAGATGATTTGCTTCATTAACGAAATTCAATGGAGTAAATAATTGGTTTTTGTTTAACCTAAATATATACAACTATTTCTTATCCCTTATGCACTAGTTTACATTTGGGGGTTTTTGCCCTATCTGAAAAAGGCCCTCACTCAATTTTTTTTTGAATACATTTTTTTACTTTTCGTTTTTTCTTTGTAAATTTTTTTTGTGCTCATTATTATTATTAATAAGTGTTTAATGCAATGATTCTCTACCACTGTGTTGCCAAAAAAATTTTTTAAAATTTTTAAATTAACTCTATAAAAAAAAAAATATTCGGGAAACCCAAAGGGTAAAACCGTATCATAAAAAATAAACTTTTCCCCAAAAAATTGTTATTGCCCAAATTTTGGGACAAAAGGAAAAAAGGCTTTTTTACTTCCAAATTTATAGTTAAAAAATTGATTGTGTTCGAAATCTATTTGTGATATAAATCTGTATATGAGTTAATTTTTAAATTTGAAGGGGAAAAAATTTTTTCACTCTGTTATAATCAAATTTAAATTTTAAAATTCGGAAAAGTCTAATTTTTTTTGGATTAAATTAGAGGTGATTGATTATCTTTAACAGCAACAAAACTTTTAAAAAAAATTTTTTAAAAATTTTCCGTATCGTTGTGCAAATTCAAATTTTCAGCATTTACAAATATAAAAATGGAAAAAAAAGACAGAAACTTTTAAATCAAAACAAAATCAATTTAAGACAAAAAAAATTTGGGATTATAATTTTTTCAAATATAAATGAAAATAAAATTCCCAAAATTCAAATTTCTCATTAAATTATTCTTGTCATTAATTTTTTTTAATTCTCAATAAATTTTTTTCCCTTTGGTCGTACATATTTTTTTAACGGAAAATTACTGTCATAAACTCTATTTTACATAATTTTATTATAGATAAATAAAAATTTTTTTAAAATTATTTTTTTTTGTTAGTGTGAGTCTAAATTTTTAAGGGGTTTTCAAAAATTTTTTATCGCAATCAAAAAAAAATTGAAATCTTTTGGGTTTTAAAGTTTTATATCATATAATATTTTGTTAGGTAATTATCGATGTAGTTTAAATTATAAAATGTTCATTTATGCTTCATGTGATAGAATTTATCATCAAAATTTATAAAATTTATTTTCTTTTTGTTTGTTTTTTTTCTTTTTTTTTTGTTTGGGGATTTTTTAAAAACTTGCAGGGGGTAAAATTTCATTTGTTGCAAAAATTTTAAACTCCCCCTTCAATCGTCAATAGCGCGTTTCTTTTTCTAAGCATTCCCCATTTTCCACTATTTTATAATTTTTCGGGGGAGTATTTTTTCTTTTGGGTATTTTCTTTGGGTATTTCTTCATTGGGTAATTTTCTTAATTTAAATTATTGATGAAATATTTTTTTTAATATGAAATTGTAAAAATATGTATAATTGAGCACAATTTAAAATTTACTTACCTCTCAAGTTTAGTTTGTCAAATCTTAAGATTTTGTCAAATATTTTATAAATGCGGACTTGAAAGATGATCCAGGCATTGGAAAAAGGAAAAAAAAACCCGATTTTTTTCGGTCAGGTTTTATTTTGTCAGATTCGGTCCTTATACCTAAATAAGGAGATAAGTATTATTAATATTTCTTTTACAAATCTCTCTAATTTCTAAAGAAAAAAATAAATATTTTTATATGCATGTGTGTGTTATATTCTGTTTTTTTATTTCTTAAGAAAAAGTATATTATTTTTCTATAAAAACGGAAAAACAGACAAAAGTTGATATTCACATGAAAGATTTTGAAAGTGCATTTCGAACTTCTTTCAAGGCCTTTTCGATTATAATTACATGATATTACTCTTCAGTTTTAAAAAGACTAAAATTAAAATTTGGGAAAAAAACCCCCAAAAAATTAAGTTTGGTTAGATCTTAGAGGGTTTCGAATGTCATCACAGAGCAATAATGCTTTCGATCCACTTAGAAAAATGTTTCGAAAAAGTAAATAGATCTTACACATATTTAAAGAAACAACTTTTAACCTTTTTTTGAAGTATTTTTTTTCCTTTTAAAGATTTGTCAATATTTCTCTTTTTTGGAAAATTTAGCTTTTTTTTTTTATCAAGAATAATATTTTTTTTAAACTGTTTTTTTTTAAAAAAGATTAGCTTTTAAATTAAATATGGTTGTAATTTTTAAATTTAACTTTTTGTATATTTTAACTAAGTAATTCTTTATGAACCTAAAAAGGGATGTGTTTATTTGAGTTGCTTTTTCCTCTGTTTTTTTATACCATGAAAAAACCCTAACCCCTTTTTTAACAAATATATAAACCCCGTCTGCAATACTATGTAAAACAAAAAAATTTTAAAAATAATTCTATTTTTAAATTCATTTTTAAGGAAAAAAAATATATATACTTTAAAAATATAAAATCACAAACCATTGTTGTAATTTAATTATTTTTTTTTAAAAAAATAAGGCTTTCCCAAATTTTAAATTTTTTTTTTTTAAAAAAGTAAAACTTAAAGTGGAAAAAGAATTAAAATTTATAATTTCATATTTACATTTTCGGCACTCTTGATAAAATAATATAGGGGATTTGTATAGGATTTCGTGAATTGCATGGGAAGCATTTGTCTAGTTCTTTTCATTTGTGCTTATGTACAGAAAATATTGATATTATTTGATAACATTGTACAAAATATACTATGTATATTGTTAAAATAAAATTATTAACATGTGACGATTTAATAATAGAGCAATATCAAAGCTCTATAAAGAGTTAATAAATTTAAAATTTACGATATTAAGAGTAGTATTTAAATATATATATTACAGAAAAATACTTTCATTGTTATTAATATATTTTTCAAAATGTCTAAAAATAAATTGTTCTTAATATGTAAAAGACTAATAGCTGAATGTCGAAATTTGTCTTTTAGAAAAGAACTATAAGTTTTACTGAAAAAAAGCAGTAGAAATCGCCTATGATTAATATTTTAGTATTTGAAATTAAAATGACTTTTAATGTTTTATGTTTTTAAACTAATTTTTGATTTTTTTTCTAGTTAAAAAATAATTTTTTTTATAAATACTGCCTAGTAAAAAAAAGCACCTTAAAAATACTCATTACTTAAACTTTTAAAACTTCTACAATTACTTTATATGTATCTTTTCTATTCGTCTCTTTACAGGCAATTAAGCTAAAAAAAAACATACACTTTTATGGATAACACCAATACTTAGAAAAGACACGGTAATAAAAAGAAAATAAAACCAAATTATTTCCGTTTTATGAGTATTTTGTTGCGCTTGTATCGACACAGATTGAGCGGGTTCAGTTCACACCTAAAATACCCATTCGTGCATCCGTTCAACGTTTTTTGACAGAAATTCTGTCAGATTTTTACTCGTTCTGGTCTGTGTGGTGTATTTACTCAGACTAGCCTTAGAATTGACTAATCGATCTCTATTTGACTCGCTAGAAACGAGATAAAGATCCTCACCGCGCATATTGACAGCAAACGATTTTTCAAAGTGAAATCGTTTATTACCGCAAAATAATTTTGCAAAGCACGTTCCGGAAGAATAGAGTCTCTTCTTCCCCTGAGAGGGTGGGTGATAAAAAAAAATTGTTTGGTGTAATGGTTGAAAAGTGGCAGCCGGGAGCAACGCCTTACTCTACTGACCCTATACCGAAATCGACAGAGCGTGGAGAAGTTCTTCGACTTTTAGAACGTTAAACATCCGACTGTGTTTTGAGAATAGTTCAGGGTTATGGTTAAAACCGAGAGTGCGTTTTATTTTCATAGCCTGGATGTGGTGTTATTGTTTTCATCCCATCCAATTCAACTGCGAAATTCATTATTCTCACACTTTCGCTGATTTAGTACAAAGGTCAAGATTCGAATAGCGTTGATTCAAAATAATACATTAAAAGAGAAGAAAAAAAATTGAAACCATTTTTAGAAACGGTTTCTATTGAAAGAATATTTTCTACTTCGTTTTTTAGAAGTTTTTAAGGTATCCGACTACGTTCGGAACCGTGATTTTAAAAAAGCGTATAAATGGATAATTTTCTTGATATATAGTGTCACTTAGATTAGAATACATGTATAAAATTTTTTTTAAGGACATTTTGACAAATAAAAATTATTTAAATACAATATTTCGGAAAAAAAATTAACTTAGAAAAACCCTTTTTCAAAATGTTCCCTTTTTGAAAAATGCTTCTATTATAATAATATTTTGCGTGTATATAAAAACGACCTCTGCAGAGGGTCAACTATGATTTTTTAAAAATTTACATTATTGTCAGAGTTACAAACCCCATTGAAATAATTATCGGGGTTTTTCTTAAGATTTCTCCCCCCTGTTGTCGTAAAATATGGATAAACCCTCTTCTAAATTATATATTTAAAAAAATTTTCTTGAGCCTCTGTACAGAGGTCCGGGGGCTATTAAGGGGAAATATTATTATAATAGAAGCATTTTTTACAAAAGGAGAAGGGGAATATTTTGAAAATGGGTCATTCTATGCTCATTTTTTTTTAAAATATTTACTTAAATAATTTTTATTGTAAAATTTTTCTTAAAACAATTTTATATAATTTTTTCAAAATGACCTAAAATCATAAATATTTTCCTTTTTAATTTTTTCAAAAAGGTTGGACAAAAGGAAACCCCTGGTTGGTGTATCAAAGTTTTTAAAATTTAATATAAATTTAATATTATCGTAAAATTTAATTTCAGTCGAGAATTGGGGCTGGAAATTATTACAATGAAGTTAAATTGAATAATTTTTACATTTTTTTTTTAAAAAAATCATGCTTAACTCAATCACAAGTACAACTTAAAAAAGAATGGAATATGAATATTTAAGTTCTTTGTATAATGCAATTAGTAATGAGTTATTATAATTGATATATAACAATGCTTAAATTCACATAAAGTGTACAAGTTTTAATTTCAAAGCATAAGTTGTATTTTACCAATGTAGGTATTGTGCAAGTTAAGTCCCAGTCATCTATCTACAAGTTAAAATAAAAATATATTTACATTTTAAAATTTTATAGAGTCGAATCCTTAAAGCGGATAACTTTTTTTTATTGTATCGTAAGTTGATCAAGTTTTCAGATGCACCGTATTATATTCAATGAAAGTCATAAGCCTTTATTTTGATAATTTCTGTGTGTTGAATATTAAAAATATGGGTTTAGAGCTGTAGTTATTAATTTTTTTTTAATTTGACTTCGGGATGTTGATTAGTGGAATCAACTCAACATTTGGATAAAGGGAGGTAATCTTGTTTGTGTTATACTTGATATTGTAAAAGCATAAAATGTTAGATTCTTTTTAATTTTCTATTATTCCCAATAATTTGAAGCATTTTTATCATCAAAAAGTCTGAGAACTAAACGAAAATTTTAAACTTAATGAAAACATTCGTATGTTGAAAATTTACAAAGTTAAAAAAATGTAATCTGTAAAATATAAAACGATGTAAATGGTTGAAAGTGAAATGGGAAAAAAGCTGTTTGAAAACGGGATACGCGAAGTTTTGTCCTTTGCCTTTTTTACTTTATTTTATTAACTTGTTATTTTGATTATTAGTTTAATATTTTATTATTATAATTTTGTTTTTTCGGGCTGTATATTTTTTACGACATACCTTCTTCAATATGTTGAAAATTCAAATTGAATTAGAATGTGCTTTTTTGGATGTCACACACACACACACACACACACAAAAAACAAAAAAAAAAAAAAAAAAAAAAAAGTACACAAAAAAAACACAACCCAAAAACAAAAAAAAAAAAAACCACCCCCCCCAATTTAGATTAAAATTATTATTAAAAGAAAAGAAAAATTTTAATGTTTGTTGAGTGGCACAGAATTGAAATAGATTTTTCACAATTCGCCTTGTAATAAATCAAAAAATAAAAGTACCACGGTTGCTCCCCCCCCCCCCTATTTTACGATTAAAAATTATTAGTTAGAGAGTAACCAAATATAATTGACTTTATCGTGTTACGCTTATATAAGCTTTTGTACATTTTACAAAGGTCTATGTAAAAATAGAACATACATATGACATTGAATTTTTCTTAGGCGGTTTTGAAAGAATCCTTTAAATAAATATCCTTTAAAAATATTATTAAGTAAATGAAACACGGGTAAATTAACAAGCAAACTTATTTTGCTTCACTCAAACAAATCATTGTTTTCTCGGAGTAGAATTTTATGAGTCTCGAACGAAATATAAATATTTAATTCACAGCAATATTAGCAAAGTCTCCTTTCCTATAATATTACGCAAAGCTAAAATCAAATGGAAAAAGTGATAATCATTTTCAGAATAGATAACTGATACATCAAATGAATTTGCTACAACAATTTAAAACCATTAAAATTATTTACCAGTTCTTTCTCCATGACAAAACATTTTTAATGGTGTAAGGAACTGACTTTTTTTTTTTGGAAAGTAATTTATATAGCAGGTCAAATGAATGAGTTTTTGAAAGTTTCATTTAAATAAATAACGAAAGATGCATAAAATAAAAAGTTTTTCTTAGTTCTATAAATAAATAAAAATTGGCAGAAGCATAAAAAGAAGAATATATGTGAATGAGAAACTTTAATTCGTTTTTAATTTACAGAAGTAAGTTAAACAAAAAGGGAATGGTGTGTGCTGATATTAGAAGAAAAAGCTAATTTTTTAAAATTCATTCAATAACTTGATGATATCACAGGTAAAGAGGATGTCTGAGAAGGAATCCTATAAGTGTGCATTATTTGTCTGTTTCCATTTCCATCTTTTCAAATCTAACCCCAATCGTTTCCTAAAATCTTTTTAATCCGATGAAAAATCTCCAAAGTGTATTTCTAGAATAGCCCCTGGCCGCAAAGAAAAATCCCTAAAGCAAACACGACAAAGATGAATAAATGTTTTTCTGGCACCATTTCCTATTTTGATCCTTCTTACAATATAGTTTAATATGTTCCATAAAAGCTTTGTTCTACGAATCTGCTTGGAATAATAGGGATTATTTCGTTTTCTGTTAATTGATTTAATAAAGTCATTGCCAAGTTCAAACTGATAATTATTTGGAATTACGCTTTAAATAGGGAACAGTAAAAGTAGAATAAAGACGAATAATGTCTTAAAAGCAGCATTAAGTGATTAAATGTTTGAGAATAAATGATGAAGCGATTTATAGTTCAATCTCTGTTTGTACTAATTAATTCTGTTTTAAAGATACTTTTAAGGGAACTGAGTGTTCCACAGGCTTTTTCATTTGAATTTTGATGGAATAATCTACTGCATTTGAAATATTTTAGATTAAAAGAGTGAAAAAACACTATAGTGGGTTGCTAAATTAATATTACATATAGATAGTAACTTTTATTAGCTTAATTTGACCTTTCAAATATATTTGACGTAATCATAAATTGTTCAAATGATGCGAAACTATACTTTTGTACTTAAATTAATTTTGCTTTATGTAAATATTTAATAATTTTTATTACTGGATATCCAGTTTTTACTTGAAATAATAATGTTTTTGACTTAAGTATTAAAACTTTAAAAACTAGAGATTATCTCGCCGTGGGATCTCAATTCAATCATTCTATGGGTTATGAATACTAAACGGCTTAGTATTAAATCTTAATCTTAATCTTCTCAGAATTTCTCATTTTATTGTTCGACAGCTCTGAGTTGAGATGTAAATTTGTCTCCACAGAAAAATTTGTGATAAAAGCGCTTAAGCAGTTAAGAGTAGAGAGTGTTGTTTTGGTTAAGTAGAGCGACCAATTATATTTATTTAAATAATAATAAACTTCAACGATAAAAGAAATACAATTCCCATATTTTCTATTTCACGTGACGCACCTATTATGTTTTTCGCAAGCATACGAAGAATAAATTCCATCAATGACTGTGCTACTACGACTACAGGAAATAATATGACCATAAGAAATAAATAGCCAATTACAATGTGGTTATTTATTGTACTAGGTTGAGGCTTGAGTTTATGTAGCGTATTATCCGTATATATACCGTAAAATCCGGCGTATTACGTGCACCTATATTTTCAAGGTGCAATTATTAATTTTTAGGTACATTCGCCATATAACGCGCACACCCTTTTTTAAGAAGGAACCTGAAATGTATGTGAGCATTGCTCTTATGTTTCGAAGTCATTTATTCGAGGTATTATTTAAAGCTTTAGAAAAAAATATCATACTTCTGGAACTACAACCCTTTAAATTCATAAGGAATGTCATTTCTTTTAAATAAGTACTATTTTGATCTATGTAGAAGTCTATAATTTTTTTCTATTCTTATCTTTTTTTTATTTTTTTAAAACTTCATTTTTTTACCCCGGGGTATAACGCGCACCCAAAATTTGATCTTTTTTTTTTGTGTTAAAAGTGCGCGTTATACGTCGGATTTTACGGTAGTTAATATTCTTTACTATAGAGACATGAATCTTTATTATAACACTATAGCTGAAGCAAAAAAAAAGGAATTGTAATATAAACCAGATATTAGAATTTAGAAAAGATATTAGAATTTAGAAAAAGATATTAGAATTTAGAAAAGGTATTAGAATTTAGAAAAAAGATATTAGAATTTAGAAAAATAATAGAATTTTAAAAATATATAGATGGATGTTGCAGTATGTATTTTTAGAACTTTCTTTACTTCTATATTATGGGTAAATGGTTGAACCTCCCCACAATACAGATTCACAGTGCAGATAAAAATAATGTTCTAGCGAGATTTGTTGATCAAAGAGAGGCACCTAACCTAGATGTATAAAATAAAATATGATGAGACAATTGTACAATGTGCTATTAACTATTGATAGGGTAAGGGACAAACTGTTTAATTTGTGATTACATTTTAGCTATGAAAGGCATGGGACCAGCAATAACATTTGCAAAAAAATGCAGCTTTAATTCAATAATTTATGTTACAATTGAATACTTTGAAAGACTATATTAAACTCCTCAAATAAAAAAACCCTGAGAAATTTGCTCATGATGGCAGTAAAAGATATTTATTGTCATCATGTGACGTGTTATATCTAATTACATGAATAAGATAAAAAAAAATCATTCGAAATATTCTCCAACATTGACAATTTTTAAAATTTTAAACAATAATTGTAAAAGTCCAGCGGCGAAAATAACTATAGACCAGTTAGAAACTCTAAAAAAAGTACGTTTTACTGATATTTTGTTGTTAGTTTTGATTTCGAAATGGTATATTGAATTCAAAAACCGCATTGCTGATAATAATTATTTGCCATATAAAGTCTAAAAAGAATTCGCTGAGGTGTCGAGTGATTTTCAAACTTATAACTCTATTTCCAACATATCTCCTCGACTCAATCTGGATTGGAGCTAAACAAAGCAAAGCTGATCAAAGCAAAGATCAACTCATGTGATCACGAATAAAAAAGTTTTGGAAAATCCTTGAACTGGTTAAGAGTTTAGAGTAAATGTCCTCGATCGTTCAGCACACTTGATTATTTAAAGTACAAAGTGCATGAATAGTATGAGCTATCTTTATAAATTAAATCTCAAAGATGATATTAATAAAAAAATAAACCAGTTACTCTGATTTTGGGAACAACTAGTTGATAATATACATTTGATTAACTGTGTTGCCTTTCAAGAAAAGTGATACCAATTGCAATACCAATAAAGTCTCGCGAAGGTAAAAAGGATGTATTTGTTTCAATTTTTAAAAAAGTATTCATTCAAAATCTGAGGGTTAAGGCAATTTCAGATATATAAAACTAGCTTCACTTTTATTAACATTTTAGTAATGTTGAAATGAGCCGAATAAGTTTTAAGGACTTTTTACAAAGATTTAAATGGATGTAAAAAATTATTTTTTTAAAATTTGAGCAATATTCTTATATAATAAAAATTTATTAAGTTTTTTATATAGAGTAATTTATATAATGCTTTTATATAAGGGAAATTTATAATGTATCTGAATTGTGGTGTTTTTAATCCTTTCTTTTATGAAATTTCTTCATATATTCTCCCTAAGCAGATTTCAGATTCGGAGATTAAAATCATTGATATTTTAATTACATTAAATACGGGAAAGAGATATATAAATTACTTAGTGAAACACAGAATGGAATGGGGAAAAAATCTTTATAAGATAAAAAAAAAAGTAAAATGGGTAAGTAGCTTACAATTTCCATAAATGAGATAAACTACATTAAATACGAAATCCTTTTTTTAAAAACCCCACGGGAAATATCTTCTAATGAATTAGTTAAGGGGGCCCCGGGGCACGCCCAAAGAAGCCCATGTTTTTCGTAAGTTTATGAACTTTTTCCAGAAACACATATTTATCGAAAAAATTTTTTACGGTTTTTTATGTGTACTATCAAAAACCTTTTACGAAGGGTTTTTTGTCTTTTCGTTAGAATTGAATAAAATAATTTGTTTTTTTAAAAACTTGCCCAATTTTTTTTCCCCAAAATTTTTTTAAAAGCATATCAAAAACTGTGTCTAATATTTCAAATTTCCCCTCTTTTAAAATATGAAAAACATGTTAAAAATTTTCTCACTGAAAATTTAAAGGGTTATAGAAAAGTATTTTTTTAAAAAAAAGGAACATAAAATGAAAAATATTACATTTTTAGAAAACAGGCTTTAAAGTAAAAATTTGTAATTTTTTGACCATTTTCTTTTTATAGTATTTCCCAGAAGCATTATTTTTACTCTCTTCTCATACAAAAATTTTCTAATTTTTTTTTTTCATTATTCTTAACAATTTTTTCCTTTTTGGGGGTCCAAGATGCTTTCGTTGGCTACACAATCCTATGTGTTTCTATTTTTTTAAGCATGGCACACAGTTACAAAGTTCAATATACTATTTTAAATCTTAATTTTTTTTTTCATAGTCCCTTGAGCTGTGTAATAATATTTTAATTTTAGAGTTTTCATTTCCGCAAATGGAATCAACGACCATATGGTATTAACTGACTCATTTGGGTTCAGAGTCTTTCCATGTAAACATTTTCTTAATAACATATGATCACCTAGATTTCTAAAAATTAGCTTCATTTAATTTATTATGGAATATGATATGTTTGTATGTGTTTATGATCATAGTGCCTTTCGTTACATTCACTTCCTTTGAAACTTGCACCGGCATTTTTTATCCGGGTCAACCATGTTGAGGGCTTTCGTTTGAAGACAGAAGATGAAAATAAACAACAAACACGTTTTTATTCTTTTAGATCATTGACATTATTTCTAATAGCCACAATGTAATATCTTCGAATTTGTCATATTAAAATGTCGGTGAGTCAATTACGACCATTTAGGTAACTTTCCATTACAACTTTTTTTCTCTGTTTCGCTTTTAAGATCCAAAAGACGTGTACCCATGCACTTTTGGATAAGTCAAATGTACTATAATTTTTCCATTTGAACATCATATGGATTCAAGCTCATCAGAAACTTATGCAAGGTGAAACACAGCTGATCCTAGCAGAGCTCATTTGATGCGGGTCAAGGAGTAGCTTCATTTAAAAAATTTAAAAAAATACTTCTAACTATCGTAATTCCTCATATCATATATCATTTTAAACAAGAATATTTGAACGTTTAGAAAATATAAAAAAAGGGAAAATCGGGATAATTTTTCGAAAATATGTCCCGGCCTCCCTTAACACCCCTTTGAATCCATGATAGAATATTTTTCTGTTAAATCAAATAGATAAATGTCGATGAGCACTCAGCTACTGTGATCTTATAATGGTAAGAGGAAAAGAGAATGGAAGAAAATTGTGGACGCAGTTCTAAATTTCCGATCTTGTTGAAAGGTATTGAACATATTTCTCAGTTTTATAAAGGTAATTACGGTAGTTAATAAGGATATTAACAAGCATTATTAAATTCTGGTATAATTTTTTGTGAGTGCGTCGGAAAAAATACACTCATGGACAAAAAAATTAGCGCACCAAGAAATAATAGCGGGATCGTAACGAAACTTGGCATGAAGGTACATGTCGGTGAGATATGCAAATGATTAGAAATGCAGCGTGATTGCGCATTACGTATAGCCGATAGAGGGCGTTTAACGTCGTTCTCTTTGGTGTATAAAACAGGTAACCCAAAGCTTGTTTGAGTGTGCTGAATCGCTTACAAAGGAAAAGCTGATGTAGACATGCCATTACGCCATTTTCGAAGACAATATGAGCAGCTGTCACAGTTTGAGAGGGGAAAAATCATCTGCATGATGGAAGCTGGTGGTCAGCTAGGCGAGTAGCTCGTCAATTAGGCCGCTCTGATTGTGTTGTGAGGAGGTGTTGGGACCAGTGGATCCGAGAGATGTCATTTACACGAAGACCAGTCTCAGGACGCCCTCAACAGAACAGTTGTCGAGAAGACCGCTACATGGTAAGAAATGCACGCGTACAGCCAATTGCTTCATCGGCCGCCATCCAGGCACAGGTAGCACCTTCACTAGGGGCCCCTGTGTCTTTTCGACCCATTCGAAGGCGCCTGGCTGAAGGACATTTGGGATCGCGGCTCTCATTACGTGTGCAGCTCTTGACGCCCACCCATCGACGCCTCCGTTTGGAGTAGTGCCGCGCACTAGGAAACTGAACTGCAGCGGAATGGAACAAAGTTGTCTTTAGCGATGAATCCAGAATCAATCTCAGCAGTGATGACAATCGTGTTCGTGTGTGATGACCCCGTAGTGAACGCCTTAATTCAGCCTTTGCTTTATAGCGACACACCGCTCCCACAGCTGGTGTGATGGTATGGAGTGCCATTGCCAACAATAAATGGCCACCCCTAGTATTGATCCGTGGCACCATGACAGCCCCGCGGTATGTCCATGACATACTGAAACCACATGTGTTGCCACTCATGCCTTTTTTCAACAAGATAATGCTCAGCCTCACACAGCAAGGGCACCACAAGACTGTCTCCTCACTGGTACTACCCTTCCTTGGCCTGCCCGATCCCTAGATTTGTCTGCAATCGAGCATATATGGAATCATTTGAAACGGCGAGTTAAGCATTCCACGAGTTTGAACGAATTAGAGGCAAGGCTAGAGCAAATATGGAACGAAATGTCTCAAGACATCACACATAGCTTGTATGCCTCAATGCCCGATCGTATCGCATCGTGCATTCGCGCTATATAGAGGGGGTTCAACAGGGTATTAAATCCTCCGTTCTTTTGCCTTTTTCTCTGAAATAAATGATCCTTTTTCTTTGATTTTCTAATCATTTACTTATATCAAAGTAGTCATTACGTATGTAAAATTTCGTTTCATTTTGACGACTCTTTTTTGGTGCTCTATTTTTTTTGTCCATGAGTGTACACAGAGCGGGTAATTTCAAACGAATGTAACCTTTAAACTGTAGCAAATTATGAACCTTGAAATTTGGTGTCAGGTATAAAGATTATGATTGATTTGGAAATACATTCAGAATAGTTATTCTTTTTTTTAGTTTTATAATCTTCAGTTTTTCATGTTTATCTTTTTACAATAAAATATAGCAGTTTTCAATGCAATTTTTGCATGGATATTTAAGGTATTCGACTACGTTCGGAACCCTGATTTTTCAAAAGCGTATAAATGGATAATATTTATGATATTAAGTGTCACTTAGATTAGAAAACGTATATAAAATTATTTTAAGAATATTATTACAATAAAAAATTATTTAAATACAATATTTGGACAAAAATAGACATAGATTATCATTTTTCAAAATATCTCTCTTTTATTTTAAAATGCTTTTTATTATAATAATATTTTGCCTGCATATAAGGTCAGACTACTCTGATTACAGAGCTCAACTAAAATTTTTTGAAGTATATAACTTAGAATAGGTTTACAAAGTGTTTTAGGACAACAAAGGGGAGAAATTTTAAGAAAAAGCAAAGACATAATTATTTCAATTGGTCTAACTCTGAAAATAGTGTGAATTTTTCAAAAAAATATTCAGACTCTCAGACACAGACTCAACAGAACGAACAACTTAATTACTTTAACAAAACATTACACACACAACACAAATTCATTCATTTTAACACTAAAAGGGAACATTTTTCAAAAAAAAGTTCATTCTAAGTCTACACACAACACACACACACACAAAAATATTATTCTTTTAGAAGCATTTTTTATAAAAGGAGAACATTTTGAAAAAAGGTTATTCTAAGTTAATTTTTTGCCAAAATATTGTATTTAAATAATTTTTTTTTTACAAAATGTCCTTAAAACAGTTTTATACATATATTCTAATCTAAGTGACACTAAATATCATGAAAATTATCCATTTACGGGCTTTTTTAAAATACCTTGTTTTAACTTTGAAACTGCTATACAGCAAGTCTAAAGCACAAGATGATATCCTTATGCTATTTGATTTTCTTTCATATCCCAGATTTACTTTGAGCCAAATACAGCACTTAAAAACTTCCTATTCATTAATACTAAAGCACCATTATAAGGATTAAACGCATTTTATTTGCGAGTAAATACCTTATTTGAATTTAGTTTACTTGTTACTTAATTTATTAGTTTTTTAATAATTGATTAGGTGAATGAGATTATAGATAAAATTATAACTGATTTTCTCCCCTTAAATTTAGAAAATTTTTTCTGACATTTTTTTTTCTTCAGATACATGAATCCTCTAAATATTAACTAGAACCAACCTGATGAAAAAACCCCATTTATATCTAGTGATAAACTGCATTATTTTTATAAAATGTATAAGCAATTTGGTATTATATTTTAAAGCGAGGCAATCAAATGAAAACTATTTGTTAATATTTTCAGAATATAATAAATTATACCTAGTTTGAAAGAGAGGAAATTTTAAAATTGTAGAACCATTTTTCGTGAAATCTTTTAAGCATGTCCTACATTAAGCTTATATAAAAACTATTCTTCAATAAATTCCATTATCCTAATTGTCAAGTTTTCTTTCAAGTTTTTTCTAGAATTTAAAACCTAAAATCATATTTGTGGCAATTGTTTAGTTTAATGTAGCACTTCTAAAGCGCGGGGTAATTTGAACATTTCTGATAAAATGTAGTTAATTGACAATGTTTCCTGATTTCAAGAACTAACAAAAAAATAAAATATAGGACTAATACACAGATAGCGATAATATTAAAAGTATTCATATTTTGTTTCCGGAAAATAATTTTTATTTTACAAAATGTGCATTTATATTACTCAGTTAAAATGAATCTCATTTAAAAACACACACTTCCTTTTTATTAAGCAAACTTAAATAAGAAGTAAAATTAGCAACACGAAAAAGAAAGTAACTTTTATTAAATTTTAATGAGACAAAAATGAAAGATAAGGAACGAATTTTCGAAGGAAAAGAGAGACAAAGAAAACATGCAAATGTGTATATGTTACTGTTAAATTGTGACGGATCTATACGCGATCCTTCAATTAATCCTCTTGGGAAATTTTTGGGCTATCAATTCTCGTTTCTCACAACGAACCCTTCGGAAGAAGAAAAAATCGTGATATTCAAATTAACTTACTATATATAGTTCGAAGTTTTCTAGCTTGAATAGAGAGTAGGAGAGGAGTTATACTCGAATCAGAGGTAAAATTGCTACTGTAGGTATCATATTTGAATTATTGTGATTAAGAAATCCTTAGAAGGAAGTTTTAAAGTGACGATTGCTCACCGAGATTGAATTGATATTAGATTAAATCGGATGATAGGTTAAGATCCTTTATTAAGTAAGGATCAAGTTTGATAGTCTCCAAATCTTTCTTGTTTTACCGTCGTTGTTCCACTTTTGCGGTTAGCATTGAGTTATTACTATTATTGGTTGAAATTATGTCCTTTCATTGTGTGATAAATAGATTGTTTGGATCATGTTGAGTGTTTCTTCCCTATCTCCCACATATCTAGGTGCCGAAGAGAAAGGTGCAAACCTCTCACAAAGTGTGTATAGTTCAATTATTCCATGAAATAACTAGAGCGGTGACCTGGACGGCGTATCTCAACACATAGTGCAGCAACACTGTTGCGTATGAGTTTAAAAAATCGACGTCTGAATCTCGTTTTTGTGCTGCTGGTACATCATTACCAACAACGCCAACAAAGGGCCATGGAGCATTAACATTGAATCATAGAAGAACGAAAAGAAAGCCACCTCGTCCAACGAATCCCATTTTTTGGTCAATCACATTAAAGAACGAATACGAATACGCTGATTTCTAACGGAAGCTATGGCTCCCAGATGCCCAGTTGGCCGGTTACAAGAAGGTGTTGGCAATAACATGATTTGGGAGATGTTTTCCAGGGGCATCTTAGAAACCATACTTCCCGTAGAACAATCCCTGACGTCTTTGCGCTCTATGAACATTAATGCAAACTAGATGTATCCCTTCATGGCAACTGTGTATCCGAAGGGTAATGGCATTTACCAACAGAATAATGATAACATGTCACCATCTGAAAAAAGACCAAATTACCAGAGAGTTGCTTAAGGAACATTCTGGTGAATTTCAGGTTATGTCTTGATTTCCAAATTCACATAACATGGATCCAATCGAGCATTTGTGATTCCACCTGGAAAACCGAAGCTGTACTGCCTCGTTGTTTCCTTGCAATGTGTGGGAATTGTACGAACAGATGAGCACGTGGTACCAGATGCCTCAGACGCCGGGTAAACTAAAAGATTAATTACCTCGTGGTATCTTTGAGAGCTCAAGATCATCCTTAATTAAGTAAAATCCCACGACAGAAAATTTAAATGGGGAATTATTATATTTATATCTATCTCTCTATGTATATATATTGACGTATTATATTTTTAGCAAGGAAAGAATTCAAAATAAAAATTGCGTAAAATTGAGCATTTTTAAGTGATGTAGCTTCTATTAAAATGATAATAAAAGGTACAAAATTATACCGTATTTATTCGAATTCAAGCCATACTTTTTTCCATTGTTAATGCTATTAAAAATCGGGTACGGCTTAGAATCGGAGGAGGAAAAATTCGTAGGATGAGAAAAATTAAACATGATTCAGACAGCTTAGAGCAAACAGATTCATGTTCTTAATAGTTCTGATTAATTTTTTTTTAATTCCGTAAATATAGGATATTGGATACACCTTTTTAAACTATTTTCTTAAAATTTTTTCACAAAATCGTGTTGAGGATTCGGAGTGCGGCTTAGAATCGATGGCAACTTAGATTCGAAGAAATACGGTTATTTTGGAAAGAAACTTTTATTCTTTGTCATACTTCAAATATTTTAAAAAGTAATATATCACTTAAATTACGTTCCTCTTAGAATACACAAATATACCATACAACTATTAAAAAACAACTGTTTAATTTAAGAAAATAAACACAATTTCTTGAAGTCAAAAAAATGAAAAGTATTTTCAAAATCCTGCTTGAATTTGTTACATTTTGTAGCAACATGTTACGAAAGTCGTGCAATTTGATTTCATGATACATTCAAAATCATGTATTTTTTTTTGAGAAAATAATGGATATCATTCAAGAAATTACAGGAAATAACAATAATATGATTTTTTTCTGTTACTCTTTCTTTATATGATGAAAAGTTTGAGGACTATGAAAAAAAAGACCATAAAATTCCATTCAACTCAATGAAATTGCTCTGTCATTTTCAGTCATAAACACTATCCAGAGAATAAAATGCGAGTTTTTTTGGTCAAAAATTGAATTCACTGATTTTCTTACATTAATATTCTATACTTAACTTTAAACCTACTATATGTTTCCTTTTTAATACAAGAATCGTATCCCTTCCGCATACCTTTACCTCATAAATAAACCATTTGCTTCATAAATAAACCGTATTTAAATATTTTTTTTTAAAAAATACTAGTTTATATTTTATAGTTTCTCAGTTTCCTCGAAATATTTGATTTAAATAGTTCTTCTTTAATCCTTTTAAAATTGCAAACTCAATTTATATAAAATTAGAACTGCCTTTAAAACACCATTCAGAGCAATATAGTAATAATAATAATAATAAAACTCATTTTTTAATCCAACGAGACATTGTTCTTTTTTTACTTTCTTAAGTCGTCTCCTACAAAAAAAATTGCTTTGGATGTAAATAATATATTTCTTTTGGTGAATGAAACTTCTAATTTCAATTAATTTTGTTAAAAATAAACATTTGAAACCGAATGCAAACTCATTTTAAGTAAAATTTCATTGGTTTTTTTTCTAAATGCGAAACTAAATGGGAGAATTTAATTTATTTTCAGCAAGGAGGAGTTAATAAATTGTAAAAGTATGTTTATTAAAATATGCATACAGGCAAATATTACTCAATTAAACAGAATTACTTTTTAATACAAAAGTGCTTACATAAAAATAATAGTCTATAGAAAGTTATAAGATCTCTTAATGATTGTCTGTTTCTATGGCAGAAATTTGTTTTCGTTACCAACTAAACACCTATTGGGCATGATTAAAATCATGCCAAATAGATACTTTTATCCGAGATGGCCCCCTCAGCACTAAAAATACTGGTTTATAAAAAGATTAAAAAAATGACTGAAACGTGATGAAGCAGAATTGAAACAATTTAAAAAAGGATTTAAAAACTGAAATAACAAGAAATGTACTTACATTTTTCATATAAAACGGCATTGCAATGTTTGAGTATCAGGATAAAAAATAGAATATGAGGAGTTGCTAAGTGCAGAAGTAAAAAGGAATTTAAAAAGAAATGTAGTGACAAATTTAAAAAAATAATTTAAGGCCAAAAGAAAAATTGAAGATTAAAAAAAAATAATATACAGTGAAATATTAAAAAATTATAAAAACATTTATTATTAAAATAAAACAGTGAAAAGTCGCAATTTTGCTACGCATTAAAATAAGAATTCTGTTGAACAGAGTTTTTACTATGTATGACGTGGAAATCCACACCGTAAGATCCAAATTGAAAAATTTGGCCATCCAATTTATTAAATTTCTAGAAACAATTGTTATATCTCAACCACATTTATAAAAAATTTCATAATGGCTATAATCAATAATATTTGATTAAGATTGTACAAAAACTGATCCTTTAGAAAATAAAATTGACCAAAATTGGAAATTTGGTAAGCATATTAGTCTATAATGCAGAACCCCCTTACTCTTTTAAAAAGTGATTCTGGTACTCATCAATAATTTCTAAGATATCCATTATCTAACTGAAGGAAATCGCAAAAAAAGAATATGAATACTGCCAACAAAGCGTCAAAAATGGCTATAAGTATTTTCTTTAAATTCGAATTAATTTGGCTTAAAATTAATAGGATTTCCACAATAAAAACACACACAATCAATAAAAAATTGCACAAACACAATACCAAACGATAAAATTAAGGTAACTATATTGTTATGTTACTCCCAACTTGGCGAAAATTTAAAACAATTTTGCGAGTAGCGTACCGATATCAACTCATTACAAAAATATACTCGTACATACAATTTGGCATAATCATTTGACATCTGATGAATTTTTGGCATACTTTTGTTATTATGTTTTTATAATAATTTTTTTAGTAATGCAATATATTTTGTAAAATAAATCAAAATTATTTTTTTTTATTGAAAATTACGAAAACAATTGAGAAATTAGGGGTTGAAACAGAATGTGCAACGTATTACAACAAAAGAAATCTCCAAGAAATGATTAAAAAAAATTCAGTAAATAAAAATAAAATGTTCTTACGGCTACCATAATTTTAAAACACTAAAAACATCGTTTGCTTCATTTTGAATTAATTTTCCAAAAAAAGATTTTCATTTTATGTTAATTAAAAAATAACATAAAATAGGGAAAATTTTTTTGTGCTTTACTTATTTTAGCAACTTTGTTTACAAATATGTGAGGTTTCTGGGGTTGCAAAGAACAAAAATTTTTAAGTTAATATAATTTTCTTAGAATACATTTAAACATTAAAATTAGCGAAATACGCTTCTCAATAAAACAAAAACTAGTTTAACAGCGTATTTTTTCATAGTTAACGATTTCACTTCTGGAATAAAATTAATTAGATTTTATTTTTTTATTATTGAATGAAAGCATCTTTTGAATAATTATGCTGGTTAAATTTTAGATTTCAAATAAAATTTAACATTAACATATCATGTTCAATTCATCTCCATTAAGAAACAAAACATTTATGTAGAATAAAATCACAACAATGGTGTCCTTATAGTTCATTTTTGATTCCTTTTCATGCATACAAAAATTGCGTATTAAAAATAACCGTTGTTGGAGAAATAGTAATAAAAAATTTCTGAAAAATTCTTATCCCAGAGGAAATAAATTTTGAAGACGGAAAGTACTAATCTAGAGATTTTGGAAGATTTTCTTTTTCTCCATGACCTGTTGCATATGACAAATCACATTTCAAAATTAAAAATATTTGTCAATTAATATAAAATTTTAAATATATATATATTATTAATATATAAAAAAATCATAATTTCTTTAAAAAATTAAATAACTTTGTTCAATTTCTGTTAATGCTAGATTATTGGTAAATTTGTATCAAATGGTATGTCAAAATAAAAAACTTTTTAAAAATATTATTCCATTTAATTTAAATATCATGCAAAATTACAAAATTAGTTAATAAAACAAATGAATTTATCAATACAAATAAGTTATATCAAACATAAATTTTAAATAGAAATATCAAGACCCAATAATATTTATAAATACTGCTTTTTGAATATTGTAATAATTTTGTAAAAAAATGCATTATTTTTGTAAGATAATGCTTTTATTTTAAAATTTGTTTAATATTTAGTCAAACAATTAGAAGAAATTAAAATCACATTCACCTGTAAATATCAGCACAAGTAATGCATTATTTTAAAGAAAATGTAACGTATATGTATACAATTCGTATTAAAATGCATGTGAATTCTTATTACATATTTCCTAAGAATCGAATTGAAGAAATCCTCAAATATATTAATTTTTATGTTGCCAACCAATGAAATTAAAATTTCCTCTCGAACAATTTCCAAAACGATTTATTTAAATGGTTTGAAAGCTTCAAAGAATATTCTATTATAAAATATATTAATCATCTTTACTCATTTTAATAATTGTTTTAACTATTCCTTATTATTATTTTATTATTTTTATGTAGTATTTTAATAACAATAAAATAAATAATGAATCAAACTGCTCAACCGTTTCAAAATATTTCAAATTAAATTAATGAAAAGTTATGTATAAATAATTATTTTCCTTTTGGTGTTAGACCAAACGATTTCTTAATAATGAACCTGCATCTTAATGACTTTGAATCTAACAAAATAATACGTTACAATAAAAGCAATCTTCTATCAACAAAATAAATTTAAAAATTATCATTTTTTTAAATAAAAATTTAAATTGTTCCATTGGTAAATTTAATTTTTTAAAAATTATACTTTTTTTTAAAAATTTTTAAAATTTTTTTTAAAAAAATGAAAATGATTTTTGTACGTTATTAAAAATTTATTGCCATTTTTTTCAATAATAATAAATTAATACAATATTATGACTGATATCTTTGAGTTATCTACTAATGATAAAATGAATTTCTAAAGAGTATATAAAAATTTATATCGCCTTGAAGAAAGGATGAAGGTTATATCAAGAAAAATGGAAATGAATTTTTCGAAGTTCCATCATTGTAAAGGAAAATATGAGGTAAGTAAATAAATTAATTTCATTATTTTTGGAATAAACTATTAGGGTTAGGCTTAAGTACTCTTATTTTTATCTTATTCAAAAATTTAAATAATTTGCGCTAGCAACTTTTAAAAATTTTGTTACTACTGGAATATTCAAAATATTAAGAACATTTTGGAGTTTAAATAATGCAATTTAAAATGTCCCTTTTTTTCTTTAAGGTATCCGACTACGTTCGGAATCGTGATTTTAAAAAGGGGCATAAATGGATAATTTTTAATATTTGTTCCTTAGTTAGAATACATGATAAAATTTTTTAAGGAAGAAAAAAAAATTATTTAAATACAATATTTTGAAAAAAATTTAACCTAGAATAACCTTTTTTTAAAATGTTCTCCTTTTGTGAAAAATGTTTTTATAATAATTTTTGCCTGTATATACTCAGACCTTGATCAACTAAAGATTTTGAAAAACCACATTTTTTAGAGTTACAAAACCCTTGAAATAATTTTCGGCGTTTTTTTTAAAATTTTTTCCCTCTGTTTCAAAAAAATGGATAAACCCATTTAAATTATATATTTCTTCTAGTTGACCTCTGTACGGGTCTGAGATATATACGGGAAAATTTTATTATAATAGAAGCATTTTTTCGCAAAGGAGAATACTTTGAAAATGGGTCTTCTGTTATTTTTTGTAAAATATTGTACTTCAATAATTTTTATTGTAATACTATTCTTAAAACAATTTTATAAACATTTTCTAATCTAAGTGACACTAAATATCATAAATATTATCCATTTATACTCTTTTGCAATATCACGGTTCCAAACGTAGTCAGATACGTTAAGCAAAGTTTTATAAAGTATGAAAATTTTCTGCATATTATAAGTTAGGATTCTGAGATTTTTCATCTTATACAATTGTTTATTTCTTCACAGAAAATTTTAATGTCATTCTATTTGGCCAAATTTCTACATTAATAAATAGCTGTTAAAATATAAATTTACAATTATTATTTTTAAAAAGTATGAACTTACTGTTGGCATATGAGTTTACAGTTATAGGAAATTTTGGTATAATATATCTGTTAGAATTTCAACATATATGATAAGGATAAGTAGTGTTTTTCAACCTATATGTATTTTTTGGCTGTGGAAGTTTCGAAATAAAATACTACGCCTAAAAAAATAGTTTGTAAACACCTTATTGTTTTTGTATCACCCTAAGATCAAGGTCAATATTTTTTTGCTATCAGATATTATTCGTCTTATTTTGAAAAGTATGTTGACAATGTTAATAAAGAAGTCACGAAACCGAAAACAAGATGAATCTTTCACCAATCAGATAAATCACATTTTTTTGCTGTTAGATAAGTTTTAACTTGATACACAGGATTATATTGTGCAATGCCTTTGAATGAGTGCAATATTATTTGGGTTCATATAAGTGCATTAAAAGTAAAAAACACGCTGTTACTATATCGAACTTTGTTAAGACTTTGCTTTCATTATATGGGGCTGCTTTTTTGAATTGAATCATCTAAATGTTGTAAGTAAATATAGAGATACTTAACTTGCAGTTAATTTAAAGATATAATTTTTAAAGTATTGCAGAAATATAATAATATATGTAAAATAATTTATTAAGAGTAAAATATCTGTTTTCTTAGATTTATAGAAAGCTAATTTAAGAAGGCTTTGAAGTTACTTTCATTTTGGGGAATATTTTCTCTAATCAAGAGACTTTGCCAGTTGCTGGAATTATGTTCAAAAATTACTTTCTTTCCTTCTTTCGAAGAAATAACGTTAATTATAAAATTTTATGGTTTTTATGTATTTTTGTATTTTACACATTTGGAATACTTTTATAAGGTGTGAAAACTTTAAGGATTTATACATATATTTTTTAGAAAAGATTAATATTAAACGGGAGTTTATATATACTGTGATAGAACTGAATGAATAGATTTCCGTTTACCCTTAAATTAAGCATTTTTAATTCATAAAAAAGTTAGAATATAAATAAAGTTCTGCATGAAAAATTAGGTTAAAAGTTTTAAGAAACTCAAACTCAGTGGCTCATGAGGTCCAAAGCCTACTGTGTCCATCCTAGTATACGTGACCGTTGGACGCTGAGGTGCATGAGCAGATGTCCCGATCAGGTGATCAGTCTGAAGCGAGCCTCCAGTGTTTAAGTCCCCAAGCAAGCTGCGACATAGCCATCCTGTGATGACCATGTCGTGCCGGTTCCGCGTAAGCTAGAGGTGTGGGATTATCAAAATGATGAGACATAATAGTTCTTAATACAACTTTTATTAAGAATAACTTATATTACTTAAATTCTAATTTGACAACTATATTTAAAGTGAGAGTCAACACCCAAATTAAACCGTGTATTTAAGTCAGACCACGCAACTAGATCCTTTATCTCAATTATAATTACTAATACGATTCATCTAATTACTTATATCAAATATTACCTTTTGAATCTCCTTCCTTTACCTAAAGAGATATTTATCTTCATTTTTATATATGAAGATTCCAACTTCTTTATATAGGACTTCTATTCCTTCTAAAGCTATCGGACCGCTAACTCTTGATCTGCAAGTTTCCCACACTAAGCTATCTTCAAACTTGCCGTGTTATTGATCAGTATGATTCCACACTACTATCTCTAAGCTTGCCACGCTATATATTATCATCAAAGCTTCTATCCTTTATAGTATATCTCTTTTTACATATTATTTTTTGTTTATCTTCTTGGTATTGGGTTGGAAAAGTTTTGCCATTAATCGTGGCCGTCAAAGAACATAGGAGTTATGTTAGCAGAAAGACGCGAGAACGTCACAACCCTCCAAGAAGAAAAAACGTGATTTACTTAAGGGTTCTCAATGCCCTTAATAAATTACGTGTCTAAATCTCTATTTCTAAATTTCTTCGCTTTCTGAGTTTTATTTAAATTTTAATCTTAAATCCTCATTTTACTTTTATAAATTTCCAATATTTATCTTGACTTTAATTTTCATTGCAATTTTAATCTTAAATTTTAACTTTTAAAATTTTCCCAATATTTATCTTGACTTTAATTTTCATTACTCATCTTAGAATTAAATTTTAATATTCAATTTAAATTTAAACTCGTGACAATAAATTTTACTCCAATAACTAGGCCAACATTAATAATTACTGTTTAATTTATGCCCACTCTCACTTTTAACATTTCAATTTCTTAAAATATTTATACACCTAAATTTTCTAAAAAAATATTCTGGGTGCGCAGACCCAATATTTGCATCTAACACTGCATATGGAGCTGGAACTTCCGCTCCCTTTCTTGTTGAAGCTATAAATTTCATACTTTTCAGGATTTTCAGGGTCAGTCTCCCTGAAATGAAAACTTTTTGAGTCTCTATTTCCATAATATCAATCTATTTCACAATTATTATATATTATTTATATATCACAATAAATTTTCATCTCCATCCCCCACATCTGGTTTCAACAAAAACTCCCAAAATGAGCCGCGCCTTAATATTATTGTTAGTGCCTTGACTACCCCGCTTTCCCTGAACCAGATGCCTCATAATACGTAACAATACAACAACATATATATATACACATATTATACAATTACAAACATTTTTCAATAAACTATTATAACAAATAACCAAGGAATTTTCGCATCTCACGAAGTCATACATCGAAGCAAACAAATGTGTGATTACAAATGTTTTCTTCAGAAAAAAATTTTAACAAGTCAAAAGTTCCCAAAAATTAAATAAACACTCATTGTAGTGTTTGACTTGGCTTATAACTTTTAAGCATCGCCCGAGACTTCTCTTTTCAATAATTCTTCCGACCACTTGTTGGAAGATCATAAAATGAAACAATACAACCTGATTTTTATATGTTTTTCCCCACCATCCCTCCAACGATGAGGTGCTATCACTCTTCTTTCCTCGGTTGTACTGGAATTTCTTGTTGTAGGGCTTGTAATCTCCTTGTCGTCCTTTCCTTGACTTTCAATTGTTTCCTTTTGGGTGGTCGGGGGTTCTTCTGTTCTCCGTCGTGGCCTTAGATTATATCTTGATTTATCTGGAACTTCTGTGCATTCTCTTCTGTTCTTTTTCCTGCTTTTGGAAATAGTACTGGATGACATTTGTCTTTTATTAATATTATTGTTCCCCTTTCTTTGCCACTTTCTTTGTGGTCCACTTGTTCCTGACACACCTGATCTTTTAATACCCCTATTATTCTTTAACCTTTTGTTTTTATTTTCATTCCCAAATGAATTAGGTAGTGATCTGACCATATTTGTTTTAAGGTCCTCTCTGTATTTTATATTGATTAGATTGGGTACCAATCCCTTTTGCCTCTAACTTCCGTTTCACCGTAGATTTTTTCTTTTCCCCTATTGTGACTCATTTAATCTTTGATGTACTTTTTCCGAAGTAAGAGTTTCCTGACTTGGGTCTTATACTATTTGGGATACCTGTTCTAATTCGACCTCGTCACATTTCCTATGACGATATATTCTTATTGATCTACGTTAACTGTTAATCTTTTCCTGATTTCCATATTACAATATTATTATCATTCTTAACTTCTAAGACTCTATAAGGTCCCTCAAATTTTTGTTTAAATTTAGCACATACTTTGTTACTGCTGAACTTACAGGGGTGTGTTTCTAATAAGACCCAATCATTTACCTTTATTTTTATGTCTTTTCTACGTCTATTATAATATTTTTTCCACCTTTCCTGTTTAATTTTCGTACTTAGTCTAGCTTCTTTAAAAAGCTTTTCTGTATATCTTGAATTTTGAATTTTTAACTTTCCGATATCATAACTAGTTTTGAAATGGTGTAATCAATTTTCGACCTAAAATAATTCAGCCGGTGTTTTCCCGTTGTTTCATTCACCGCCGTACGAATGGGGTAAGCAAACTCACGTAAAATTGATCCCAAGTATCGTGTTGATCATTAACATAATTTGCAATCATTTGCACTATATCTCGATTAACTCTTTTTTAGTCCGATTTGCTTTTGGTCGATATGCAACAGTCTTCCCCATCCTTATGCCTAATCTTTCACTTAAGTGCTCAAAAAACTCGGAAAAAATTGGGGACCATTATCACTTATTAATTTTATTGGCTCCATAACGCGATATAAAGTTATCAAAAAATATCCGCTATTATACGAGATGAGGCCTTTTAAGAGGTATAATTCAGCCCATTTGCTGAAATGATCGGTTATTACTAAAATATAGCGGTTAGTCTTACTCTCGATATAAAGGGTACGGGCCTAACAAATCAACGTCACTATCTCATTCGGATAATTTTTATATAATTTGGGTTTAATCGACCAGCTGGTAACGCGTTTTTATAGTTATTAACTTGGCACATATGGCATGTAGAGAAAATATTGATCAATGAATTTTCTCATGTAGGGGAAAAAACAAACGTCCCCAATTTTATGATACGTTTTAAATCTGCCTAAGTGTCCCGCAATTGGTTTTTCATGAAATTCTCTCATTATTTCATTCCTTAAAGATTTTGAATGTATCACGCATTTCACCTAATGACGTTGCGTGTTTCGCATAAAATAACAATCCTTCAATTAAACGGAAATCGTGGACCAATTCTACATATCGTTGCATTCGATTATCTTCCGGGTTTTCTAAATATCTATAGATATGACCTAATTCTGGGTCATTTTTCTGTTCTGTTATTAATTGTTCCCGCAAGTAAGTACTAAATCCGATTATGGCACAAAATTTAATTTATTCCAAATTTTACTTTTCACGGGAGTCCTTGAAAGAATGTCAGCCACTGCATTTTGAGTTCCCGGTCTATGTTCCCATTCTATATTGAATTCTGCTAACTTGAGTGCCCATCTAATCATCCTACTCGACAAATTTTTTTGCCATGTGTTAGGCGTGTTAAGGCGGCGTGATCCGTTATAACCTTAATGGGTAATATTCCCTAAATATGTTCTAAATTTGTTCAACGCCCATACTACTGCTAGACATTCTTTTTCGGTTACTGTATAATTCCTCTCTGCGTTGTTCGTGTACGTGACGCAAATACCACAGGTCTGTTTTTTTGGTTAAGTACTGCTCCCAAACCAATCGAACTGGCATCGTAAATAACTCGAATGGCTCCTGAAAGTTTGGTAATTTTAAAACTGGCGCTTTGTTACCGCCTCCTTGACCTCTTCGAATGCCTTTTGTGCTTCATTGGACCAGACAAATTTTTAAATTTTCGTTTAAGATTATAAAGTGGCTCACAAATATCCCCATAATTTTTAATAAATTTCGCGTACCACTGGGACATACCTAAAAACTTGGACACCTCTTTTTTGAGTTACGGGGCGGTTTCATCCCCTTTTTATAGCTCTAACCTTTGTCTCATCCGTTTTAATTCCTTCTTTACTAATAATTAATCCTAAATATTTCAATTCATCGCACCCAAATTTACACTTTTCCTGTATTTATGTCAATCCTGCATCCTTTAACAGCAAGCTTCCCTTAAATGCTCAACATGGTGAGTGAATGATGGAACGTTATAATAACGTCGTCCATATAAACACTCACAATTCCTATCACCGGTTTTAGGATTGTATATTAGGTACGCGCGAAAATTGAGGCTGCTCTGATAAACTGATATCCGCTTGGCATAAGTGCCACTTTTTTACACACTACAAATGCGGTCTTAACAATATCACTGGGGTTTACTGCCATTTGAAAGTACCCACTTCTTAGATCAAGAGATGACATTATTATTTGGCCATATGGTATGTTCGTTAATAAATCATCTATTAACGGTAAAAAGGGTATCGCGGATACTTTGTGATCGAATTTAATTTTCTATAGTCTACTGCAATCTATATGCTTCGGATTATCAAATTGGTAACCATTATTTTCTTGCATAATACAACACATTGACGCGTATGGGGATTGAATTGGAACAATCGTTTCTCTTATACAACATTTTGTATGTGAAAATCTATTATTGCTTGCTTGAATTGCGATCATATACCTGGGCCTTGAAGCTACTGGTGGGTTATCTCCCGTGTCAATTTCATGGTATAAAACATGAGTAAGACCTGGTTTGTCTGAAAATAACCCTTTAAAACTACTAAACAAATTTTGTAGTTTTTGTTTTTCTACCTCCCCCAATTTTGTCTTACAAGGGGAGGGCACGACTAAGGAAATTCATTTTGGGACGAGACTTTGTGTAGCTGTAGTACTGCAGGGTATTCAAACCCAATGTAACTCCGTCGAATGGGCAGTCAATTCCGAGAAAACAGCGTTCGAAATTCATATTAGCTTATATACAAGTTATTTTCTCCTGATACAACGTCTCCGTAGCGTGATCGTCGTATAATTGATATCTAAAGGACCGAAGGGTTCTATTCACGCGGGCGCCTATTTTTTTTTTTCTCCACAATTTATTTTCAGAATTAAATAATTTTATTTTTCTAAAAGATTCGTGATTTTCGTATTCTATATATAATTATAGTATCTATTTCACTTTTTAAAACACAAAAACAACTAATATATGGTATAACTATACAATTACTTCTGTCATTAAAATCTCTAATTAATTGTATTTTAAAATTATTCCCATATACCTAAATGGCCGCAGGTACACTTCCGTTTTTAACAAAACGATTTTTGTGCAAGAAGAGAAAGGCAGCTGTTTTTAAAGGCAGGTGTTATTCTTTTTTTTAAGAACAAAAAAATTCTTTTGCAAAACAAAGAATGCTCAATAAAAGAGGAGAAATCGTGGGATAACGGATTTTGATTTACAATATAACTTTGTTAGTTTATTTCTGGATTTTTAAGAGTTTGTAGTGTTTCGATAGATGTTATTTTACATAAATGCATATAATATAAATAGTTTGTATATTTTATGTGAAGATGTCTGTAGAATAAAGATATTGTTACTGTACAAGCAGTTGCTGAAACATCTCTGTATGAGTGAAAATTCAAAGTTGAGGCTAACAGATGCGGTTGAGTATTTTAAAACCTTGCTTAAAAATAATTTGATTACTTCAAGTATAGTTCCATTTCTCATGAAGCTTTGCTTTGATGGGAGGAACTACAACTACGCTGTCGACATGTTGGCTGAAAAAATATGATACGATGAAGAGCTCATACATGCTAACGAAGTATGTGAAGAAGTATTTTTGAAGATCCCGGTTGAAGTCGATTCCTCAGCTGACGAGTATGAGCCTGAAAAAAGAGACATAAAACATATCCTTTGGATTATAAAATAAAACAGTAAACTAGCGGCAAAAGCATGCTTGGGTATTAAAGAGCGTTACACAGTAGGGGATGTGGTCGTTTAAAAAAAGAGCATTTGGAAATGGGAAGAAGATATCATAAAAGGGAAATAAATTTGATGTGTACACTTATTGATTCCTGGACATATGATGCTTTGTTGGAAGCAGAAAATTTTCATCAAGTAACTACCGGGAATTTACAGCCAGTGGGCTTTATCTTGCGCTGGGCAATTTAAGAACTTCGAATTTAAAACTTCGAACGGTGGTGAAAAATTAAAGAACATAAAATACGTCAACGAAAAATTACAAAATATTTGTCACTTAAAAGGAAACGCTTAACTTTGGAAGAAATTTTAAAGTCTGCAGAAACTTTTCGGATACAGACATTGCATCTGATGCCTAAATTTGATAGAAACTTTGTCATTAATACTGATCAGACAGGTATAGTGAAATATAAAAAAATCAACTTTTTTAGATTTTAACTTTAATAAGCTTGTTCAATTCATCTAATTTATATTTTCTTTCTTTTCAGGGTGCCAATACCAATCTACTTTTTAATAGGACTCTGGCAGACAAAGGAAGCAAAACAATATTTGTTAAGCGACAAGACATAAATAAATTAACTCACTATACAGCTCAATATGCTCTGACTTTATCAGGAAAACTATTGCCAGTATTTGTGTGTCTGCAAGAACCAACGGGTAGAATTTGGCCCAAGAGTCCAAATTGTGGAGAATACTCACAAAATATAAAAATATTATAAATAACATCTTCCAAGTCACAGAGGAAACTCTCAGCAGAATTATATATTGACTTTCTCCAAGTACTTAAAACCTTACGTAGAAAGAAAATTTTGCTCTTCTCGTCGATTCTTGGAGAGGTCAAACAAAACCCAGGAATTTATGATGAAGTCTTCCAGGATGATTATAAATTGCCTACTTGTACTCTTAAAATTATTCCTCCCAAATGTGTACTCCCGAATTGTGCAACCTTGCTTGTGACGTTTACTTTTTATAGGCAAGTAAAAAATTTCATTAAGCATTTGCAAATTCGGCATTCTTAATAGAACAAAATCGTGAAATAAATTCAGGAGCTGTATTAAAATCAATCAATTGTTCATCATCAATTGTCCATCGCCAATTTTGAAAAAATGATTCGACATGCTTGGTACGCGGCAGAAACTTTCTGAAGATAGAGGGTACTGTAAATGTAAAGGATGTGTGTTTTCAAATCAACTTCTTAAAAAACATTGTTCATGCGGTAATTCTTCATTTATTAACTTTGTGCTGAATGTCAAAAGAATTGGTTATTTTGAATGTTTTTATGATAATTATCACTCAGGTTCTTGTATATAATAAAAAATAATAATGTAAGACACAGTTAACTCTTTTGCCTTATTGCTTTGTTATTATAATTTAAGGTTATTTACTTTTTTAATTTTATATTTATTTATATACTATTATTTAATTTGTTTTCACTTTTTATTTATAAAGTATTATTATCATAACTATTAGTTTTGTGTTTTAAAAAAGTAAAATAGTTACTATAATTATATAGAATATCATTTAAAAAAATCAATGAATCTTTTTTAGAAAATAAATCATTTAATTCTGAAAATAAATTGTGGAGAAAAAAATAAAAAGTAAAATGCTTGCCCCGCGAGAATAGAACCCCGGTCCTTTAGATAGCACTCCGATACCGCTGACAATCACGCTACGGAGACGTTATCAGGAGAAAATAACTTGTATATAAGCTTAGTATGAATTTCGAACGCTGTTTTTCTCGGAATTGACTGCCCATTCGACGGAGTTACATTGGGTTTTGAATACTATAGCAGTACTACAGTTACACAAAGTCTCGTCCCAAAATGAATTTCCTTAGTCATTGCCTCCCCTTGTTAGATAAATCTATTTCAACCTTTTCACTCTTTAATTGGTTTAAGCCACCTTATTTATTTGAGAAATCAAAGGAATTTTTAACGATTTTTTGATCAAAATCTAATACGATTCTTGACGCACTGTAAGAAATCGATACCTAGAATACATGGGTATTCACAAATCTTTCAACACATGAAATGACCAATTCCTTTCGAATTGTCTGATCGAATATTCAATTCTACAATCCCTGTTTGTTTTAACGTGCTGTTATTACCTGGAATGCCCGATTTTAATTGCTTATAGAAAAAATATTTTCTATATACTTCTTCGATATAAATGATTTATCTTGCTCCGGTGTCCCATGGCGCTTTCAAAAATGTGTTATTTAATAAAATAAGACGTGGGGAAGTTCTACGGGTGATATATAGGAAAGTCTAGTGTCTCTCTTGTCGACATCCCTTGAGGTTGATCATTAACCTTTACAATATTTAATCGTCCTTGCGTCCTATCGCCTCGATTGCAGAATTTTCACTCGACACTTATTTCTACGGGCCCCTCTATTAAAATTATCATTTCGTTCATTTCGAAATGAGTAACCCTGTTGCTGAATCTTTGATCATTATTCACAAACCTATTCCTCTCAAAGACCCTCCTATTATTTTGGCTATTCTCATTAAAACTCGAACTACTGTTATTTGGTCTACGTCTTATTTCAGAATTCCTCCAGTTTCTACCATTAGCTTCAAATTAGGCGTCTGTGCATTTTGACCTCGTCTTTCTATATTATCGTTCTGATAGCACTTTGTAATTGCTAGAATATCTCTCTTCGAATTTAGCCAAGACTTTAAAAGTTATCGTGTTTGTGGATTTCTGACTTCACATAGTCTTGGATCTGTGGTTCTAAAGTCCGGGCAAAATATGATCCACTAAGTCTGCTTGGGACATTCCTAATTCTAAACTTTCTCTGTTTAGTAATCCATACACGAAATCAGTAGGATCACAATTTCTTTTCTTGGACAGCGTAAAATTGCGACTGCGGACTGCTGTATTTTTGACCGCGGGAAAAGCCTTCGCTAATTCAGCTTTGAGCTGCACGCAAATCCGTGTGGCTGTAACACTTTAACGAACCAAATATCGGGAGCTCCGCAATCTTGAGCCCTTCCTGAGATGACTTTTTAAGTAAGCACATGACAGATTACTTGGGATTTCAAGTAACTGTATGTTATTATCAATACACTCTATAAACTCTGCAATGTTCTCTGACCTGAAAAGGCCATTTCAGGTAGAACAGTATTTCCACCTACATTACCTAGCAGAATTATATATAAGTTCGGGCGCCATTGCGACATAGCCATCCTGTGATGACCATGTGTCGTGCCGGTTCCGCGTAAGCTAGAGGTGTGGGATTATCAAAATGATGAGACATAATAGTTCTTAATACAACTTTTGGTAAGAATAACATATTACTTAAATTCTAATTTGACAACTATATTTAGAGTGAGAGTCCAACACCCAAATTAAACGTGTATTTGAAGGTCGGTACGCAACTAGATCCTTTATCTCAATTATAATTACTAATACGATTCAATACAATTACTTATATCAAATATTTACCTTTGCAGATCTCCTTCGCTACCTAAAGAGATATTTATCTTTCACTTTATATATGAAGATTCCAACTTCTTTATATAGGACTTCTATTCCTTCTAAAACTATCGGACCGCCTAACTCTTGATCTGCAAGATTCACACTAAGCTATCTTCAAACTTGCCGTGTTATTGATCAGTATGATTCCACACTACTATCTCTAAGCTTGCCGCGCTATATATTATCATCAAAGCTTCTATCCTTTTTATGTTATATCTCATTTACATATTATCTTTTGTTTTATCTTCTTGGTATTGGGTTGGAAAAGTTTTGCCATTAATCGTGGCCGTCAAAGAACATAGGAGTTATGTTAGCAGAAAGACGCGAGAGACGTCACAAAGCTTGTTACTCATTTATCGACCCACTTTGGTAGGGATGAAAGGTTGAGTCGACCTTGTCCATCTCGGGAAAAGAATTCGGGCCTGTGATGTGGCTGCGATACGCTACCACTTGACCACTGGGCCTTCAAAATTTTAAAGTTCTTCAAATTTTCTTGCTGAAATCATAAATACTTCATATCTAATTAAAAGTTGAAAAATGCTTAATCTATTAAATTCATATAGCGTGTATATAAAACTTTATCAATTATTAAAATGTTCTTGAGATAATATCTGTGAAATCTCTTAAAAGCGCATTTAGAAAAAGTCACTTTGTTTTTTGCACTTGTTTGATATTTCAGACGAATGAATGAAAATGATAAGAACAGTCTGGATAATACTTTTCAATAATATCATCAGATAATGTATAGTGCGTATATGATTAAATCTTGATTAAACCTCACTGACGTGAATCAAGACCTCTCTTAACTTAATCACATGGTTTCTTTACATGATAATATTTTTCTTCCTAACCTCATAATGATTTCATATTTTCATTCTCTCGAATAATATTTGAATAGAGTGGCAATATGCAAATGTGTTAGAACAAGTTTTTAACAAATTTCATTGGTCTTTTAAGAACTACTTGTTTTAAAATTTGAATGTGTGTGCTGTTGTAATATTTTAAAATATTCCAGTGAAAACCAGGAAAAAAAGAATCAAACATTCCATGTTACGCGTGCATATTTTGAATAGCTTTAGTTATACGCATTATCTTAATCTATTGGAAGAAACTGGGTGAGAGAATCAATCAATAAGTTGTTAGCTACTTCAAATATATTTTCCAAATTTCACATCACTTTAACGACTGATACGCAACATTGTATACATTTTTCACATGCTACGCCTTATTAAGATAAAAAAAAAGATTAAAACGGTATTTCTTTCTTTCTTTCTTTTTTTTTTTGAGGAATGTGTTTTAATGAAATAAGATCGAAACAAATGTATACTTAGTTTTCACCTGTCCATTATGTTTTTAAATTGTGAGATATACATAAAATTAAGACATTAACAGCTTTCCTCCAGATCATACTTATAAATTACATCACCAATATTTCGTATATTTTCTCATTTTCATTTTTTTTTTTATGTTTTACATAATTAAATCAAAAGAATAAAAGTAGGATAAAGGATTAGTACTTCATACATACATGAGGTAAGTTATTGCTATTGATTATTTGCTCGACCTTATGGTAACAAAGGATTAAAACAGAGAGCCTGATTTTTTAAACTAATTCCAAACTAGCCTGATTCCCAAAGAATGGATATCATGAAAAATAAATTCTGACGTTTTAGACAACTTAAATACAGCTCACAAGGAAAAATGTCTTGGTAGAGAGAATACTAATTGAATTATTGACAGCAGTTCTTTAAAAAGACTGATGTTCCCAATGTAACATTTAAAAATTTCTTTTTACATCGTTCCTATGATACAATATAAACCATACAAGCAATGAATCAAAATAATGAGTATTGAAATAATTACCAAAACCTCAAATTTCAGTTAAAATGATCACATTATAATTTTAATATTTACATTAGATTCTTCTTTTCGATACAATATGTTTGGAAATTTATTTTGTTTTTTATGTCAAAATCTATTTAAATTATATAAAGTCTTTCACTCGAGCTGAAAACTTGAGCTACTTTATTTTTTAAAAAAGCTGTCCCAGTAATTTAATCTTAAGACTTAAAAATAAATATTTCTGTATTTCAAAGTACTTAGTTTTCTTTGGACCTAGCCTTTTTTGAACTTATTCATTTTTTTAAAACTATTTATAAAAAGTTAAACTTCCCTTACAAAATTTTTCTTAAACATCTTGGATTCTTCAGATTCTTCCTGTTTAAAATGTCTTAAAATTTGTTACAGAATAATAAGATATTTTTTAAGAACATATAAAAAAAGAAAAGAATACATTTATATTAAGTTTCATTTTAAGCAGTGAAGTAAAAAAGCACTTTGTGAAACAATTTTCTTCAAATGAGTGCATTATCTAAAACGTTGAAATATATATTCTTTAATTTTTAACCCCTACTATGTACAATAAATACAATTTATTAAATAAATTCATTATTTAACTCTTAAAAAATGCAGCAGCACGAGCTCACAGTCTAAAAAATGGTTGAAAAAATTGATTCATTGGTGCGCATTTTTTATTGACTTAAAGTTATACAATACAGGCTTTTTAGCAGCGAATGGTTGGAGGGAATACAATTTTATGGCATAATGCTCTACACGTGATGCAATTATTTTAGTAGTTCCTATTTTTATTTACTTATTTAAGAAATAAAATAAATATTTTAAGTAAATCAACGATCTGAACCCTATTTCGCATTCTCTCGAGCATCTTTTCCTTATCTATGCCATTCATGTAATGTCTCAAATAAATAGCATTATCTCTGAATATCTGTCAACAGTTTATGAGTATTGAATATCAATTGCTGTAAATTGTGACATCTGCCCAAAACGCAGCAAGTGTTGCATGAAAATATTTCATTGTGAGACAGTTTTCATCGGAAGAAAAAAAATTGCTTTAAGACAACTGATTGAAGGAAAATATTTTACGTTTTTATACAGAATAAAAATTCATTTCTTTCTAAAAAAAAGTCATCCGGAAAATGAACTTGGCAAATCATCAATGATCCGTATCATAGTTATGAAATAATTTTGCTAAGGAAAAACATAAATAGAAAAAAAATTGCTGCTATTTGTTCAGAAAATTGGATGTGACTGCTTAATAAGCGGACATTTGACAAATAAGAACTTTTAAAGATAGTCATTTTTTTTCTCAGCAGATAAGAAAATGACCGTGAAAAGTAGCAATATCATCTAAGTGGGTCCTTAAAAGTCTTGCTAATAAATTAAAACACTCAAAAGATTCAGTCATGTGAAAATACATTTCCAACAGGATACGCGAACTATAAAATAGGATTAATAGGAAATGAATGGAAACTTTGTCCCTCGTTTGAAAGCATGAAACTGAAACGCGTAAAAAATACATTATTCATGAACAATAATTATTTATATTTAGGAAACTTATAGCACACTACTTTTCTCCTTTACATAGCTTAAAGAATCAAATACTATTAATTTTATGTGCAACATCAAAACTTGACGTATTTTAAGAAAGATGAGTAATTTTGACGAATTTGTAAGACAAAAAATAGAGTTCAAGAAATTAAAAATTTTAAAGTTATTTGTGAAACGGAATAAAACAAAAGTTAAAAGTTGCCCCTTATGATTATAAAATAAATGGAACTCTTGGTTCAAGTGATTTCACAAAAGCTTGTTTGACCTTTATTTTTTTTTTAAGATGTTTAGACTTCAATCTAATTTTTTTTAATGATTTTTTTTTTTGGAAAACGTGGTATTAAAATGACTGTTGAAAATTCAATTGTTCAACTTTTTTTAAAAAAAATTAAAAATTAAATTTCTTTTTATTTTTAAAAAAAAAGCTGAGAATATTCTTCTGTAAAAGTACGTTTTGTGGATTCTAAATTTTTAACTGCTGTAAATGTTAATATATTCAAATACATATTTCTTATTTCTACCTTATTTGTAAAGGACTTTTAAATTCAAATTGAAAATAATAATCTTGCTGAGATGGCTATGATTAACTGAACATTTTTTTATGTAGAAAACTAGCTGACCCGACAGATGTTGCCCTGTACACACATCTTAAATTTAAAAATTCCAAATTTTTATGAATGAGTTTTAACAATCTGGACCATTTTTATGAAAATTTGTATTAAAAGGTTATTACAATATCTAACGTCCCTTACAAAACGGTTATAACAACTCGATCAATTATTAAACTTTTGGTATTGATATACTATGAGCGAAGTTAAATCATGAGGCTGTGTGAATAAAAAACTTAAACTTTTTTTTAAATTCCCAAAGGGGAAAAAAATTGAGACTGAAAATTTTTTTATAACAGGTATATTTTTTTAAATTTTACAAAAAAATTAATAACTTAAAAAAATTGGATGTACAATATTTTTGGTTTAATCCTTGAGAGGGTAAAACAAATAAAATTTGATGGATTTCCAACTCCCGGAACACCGAAAAATAATTGAAAGTGAAAAAAGCACGGATTTTTTTAAATTTAAACCACAAATCTTCATTGTTTGACCTTTGACTTATTAATAGTCACAGCAAATGCCAAGCGAATTGGAAATTGGAAACGTTTAAATGGTATAGATGAATCTGAAGGAATCAGTGGGATCCGAGGTAGAAGTACAACTTCACCTTGAAATTTTCACACACACACACACACAAAACACAAAAAAAAAAAAGGGAAAATCACTCTTACAAATTTAATTTTAAAAAAAATCTAAAGCGAATTTCGAAAAATCCTCTTTGTAGTGCACATAATTAGGACCTATAGTAATTACGTGCCAAGTTTTGTACTTCTGGGTTGGTTAGAAGTGAAACACACACTCACACTCTTTTTTTTTTATTAATATAGATTTCTGATAAGAAATAATTTTAAATAAATAAAAAAAAAAGCGTGTTTAATTAATTAGCTACACAAATAGATTTGTAGGTTAGGATAATTGTTGATCAACGCACGAGTAAGTTTAATAAAAAATCATGTAAAATACTCACTTTAATTGCACATTAAATTTGCAGAATGCATAGTTTTTTATGCACACTTCAAAACTCTTCAAACACTAATTACATCTTAATGTAATAATTTAATTAACACACGTTTTATTTCAACAAAATAATAACATGCGGTGACAAAATATTTTCCTGAATTTAAACGCAGCAACAACTGTCGGGACAAGCAGGAATTATAATAAAAGATTTTTGAATATTCGATTCTGCGATCATAGCGTAGTTTGCCGGATCCAATGTGAAACATTCCAAGATCAGCAACAATTTATAAATAAAAAATTAATTAAATAAATATTTTCCATTGGACCGATTTGTAAATCTAAACCATTATCGAATCCTCTGGAACAGACACAAAAAATTTCATCAAAATCGGTCCAGCCGTTTAGGAGGAGTTTAGTCACATACACACTCACAGAAAATTTATATATATATATAAAGATATAAACTTTATAATTGTTACCAATTAAACTTTTATTCAAATACCTGTATTGCTAATTGAAATATAATAATAACCTTTTCATTTAGATACAAGTTAATGATGAAATAATAACCTATTTTATAACTTCTTTTTTAACCCCTCTTAAAGCACGAGTTATTTTTAGAAAAACTGGTAAAAAATTATCGAGCTTTTTTTTGACAGAAAATGAATGTTGTTGTTGTTACTAATGCCACCTGATCGACAAAAGCTAGATCAAGGCCCACGAAATTCATCATGGTAAAGGGCTAAGTGACGCCTGTCGTTAGCCGTAGCTTTGAGAACCATACAGGTGACAAAACGATTTAGCTCGGTTTCACCCCAATTTAGAGGGAGACTACCCTGGGGGTGGTCAGGGGCCTCCCACCTCTCTTCCCCTTCCATCAACCTCACGAGAGGACTTGCAGCTCGACGGCTATTTAAAGTATCCCCTTGCAGCGAAGGCACTATACATTTACAAACATCCATGTCTTCTTCGGGATTCGAACCCAGTCCCAACGGCACAGCTGTCAGCGTCACTAACCACTATACCGGATGGGTGACCAAAATGCATGTAATTAATAATATGTTGTTAATTAATGTGAATAATAATAGCAATTAATGTGAATAATAATAGTAACTAATGTGAATAATAATAGTAATTAATATGAATAATAATAATAATTAATTTGAATAATAACAATTATTATGAATAATGATATTAATAATTAATATGAATAATACTAATAATTAATATGAATAATAATAATAATAATTAATATGAATAATAATAATATAATTAATATTAATAATAATATAATTAATATTAATAATAATATAATTAATATTAATATTAATAATTAATATGAATAATAATAATAATAATATGAATAATAATAATAATTAAATTAATAATATTATTAATAATAATTAATATTAATAATAATTAATATTAATATAATATTGAATATAATATTAGATAATGAATGGAGAATCTCAGATGGGCAATAGAAATAAAAGAATGCGAGATAGGAGATCGTCTATGTCAGACTCGGGCAAATGTGTTAAGGGGCTATAAAGCAAAAAAGCCGATGTGCATAAAATTGAATAAATGAAAAACAATTAGAAAAAGAAGTATTCAAAAATAAAAATTTAATACAAAGGCAAACAAGTCATAAAAATCTCTTTTTAAAACAAAATTAAAAAAAGAGAGGCACGCACACACATATTCCCTATTAAAATTTTCAAAAGCACTAATTCAGTTTGAAACAAATCATAGCAAGTTATAAGAAGTTATCAGTGTTAAAACTTTTCCTCTTTCTATTGAAACAGTAATTGATTTTTTTCAGTATGTTTAGAAAAAGTATGATTAATCAGAATGTAATGCACATAATTTTTTAGTGGGATTGAATTACACATGATTGTACATATTTTTAATGCAAACTTGAAAAATCCATTTTTCTTAACGAATACTTTTGAGCAAAATCAATACAATAGCATTTAGCAATGTTTTTATTTTTCAAAAATTAGGTCAATTTTACCAATAACATAGTGTCTATGGTTAATCGCTCTCATAGTTCATTTTGTCTTTCATGAATGGATCATACCTTTTTAATTCTACTGGCTCCTGACGTTTTTGCTTTAAATCTATAAAAAGTATATCGAAAATGTATAATTTTGAACAATTTTGACTTTTGGTATTGTTGACTAATTTGCTCCAGTATGTTGAATGGATATTTTATAGAGCAGGGGTGACGAACATTTATGGATCAACGTGCCATTTTTTCCAAGGAAATATCTAATGACGTATAGGCGTGCCGTCAAATAATTTTGAATTGATAATTTTGGGAACATAATAAAACTAAATACGAATAACAGGAAAATCTATTTACTACGAAAAAATACTTTTTGCGTTGTATAGTTATAAATGTTTTAGTTATTCGTGTAATTTAAATTAAAGAGTAACATTAGTGTGACTTCTGTTGTCGCAGATATAGGATGACAAATAAATTATATTAGAATTGTAAGATGCTACTTTTTGTAGAATACATGGGGAATTTGAGTCTTCTGCCAAACGGTTTCTTAGCAATTAATTATTTTTGCTGTGGTTCACATTTTTTTAACAAGAGGGTTTGTGATTTATTTCAAAATACTGTTTTACAGACGATGTTCTGCATAGCTATATTCTAAAACATAAAACGCATACCACTTTGTCGCCTTTACTAATAATACCATGTTTCTCGGTCCACCAAATTTGAAATTCTCTGTTACACTTACAAACTTGCTCTTTTTGTTTTTTTGCTGAACTAGCCATGTTAAACAACAGTTAAAAATCGGAAATATAACACAGATAAACTTTAAAACACAGTTGTGTCAATGAAATTGTCTGTGCTATGCGTAGACAAACTTTACATCATAAGCAATTGTAGTCTACAACGTATCTAAGGCAAGACAATCACAAACGAGTGCGCTCACCGATCACTCCTCTTTCTACTACTCATAAATCTACATTTAAGAAACGTAGCTTCGGACTAAACAAAAATTTCGTTATCATGTCATAGACATCAACAAACGGTTTATGAACAGCATGTCATTTTTTAAATCAATGATTACAAAATGTGATATATTTTGTTATCCGATTTGATGAAAATTTTATCTGATTTGTTCATGTTTTGACATGATTAGCAAATCAATGTTATTATGTCATCGTGTTGACAAAAGTCAACCACGGAGATGTCTGCGTTGACATGCTGAGTTGAATGTCACTCTTAGGAATGCTATTGGAATACTTAAGAAATATGCTTATTCGAAAACTCAAAGGTTGTATTTTTACTAAAAGTTGTAATCGAACCATTTATGGGTGGGCTATGAATTTTTCTTGCTTCATTACTCTTTATTTTACTTTGATAAATAATGTTTTTAGTAGGTCTTTTAATAGAAAGAAAACCTATTAATTGTGGTTGTATTATCACAGCTATGTTAACAAAAAATTGCAAGTTGAGAGAAAATATTCTGGTAAGCCAGACGCAATTGCTTCATAGAAACCGGGTATGGATTTCCGCTTGTGTTTTGAAAAAAGGCACAGTCATCTTCGTTCGCATTTGGTTTCTGTGTTTTGATGTTTCTTTCTCGTCCCTCTTCTAATTTTCGTAAGTTTTTATCTCAACCTAATTTTCTAAAAATCATCATGCGTAATTTGCCTACTACTTAAGGGAAAAACGATAAAATTTAAATTGCTTGAAGCAGTGTTTCTAAAAAACTGTGCCCCTTCCTAGAGGGACGTGATAACCCTGCGTGGGGGGGGGGAGCGCGAGTATATGAAAAAGTTGAAAATAAAATATTTAAAATAATTTTCAATTTACCGGAAGGAAGCAAGACAAAATACATAACAAAAAAAAACATTCACACTGATATAATATACTGATAAATGCATCAGTACTGTACAAAGTATTTGATAATTTATTTATCGATACTAAATTAAAAACAAGTTTAGTAATTACTAGCGAATCCCATGGGCTTGTCATATACAAAATTTAATGCTTTTCTTGATAACTTGTACGGTTTATAATTGTCGCCCAACCGGTATAGTAATTAGCGACGCTGACTGCGGTGTCGCGTAGGGAATGGGTTCGAATCCCCGAGAAGACATGGATGTTTGTAAATGTACAGTGCCTTTGCGGCATGGGAGTACTCTAAATAGCCATCGAGCCGCAAGTCCTCTCGTGGGGTTGGTGGAAGGGGAAGAGAGGTGAAAGGCCCCTGGCCACCCCAGGGTTTTCTCCCTCTAAATTGGGGTGGAACCGAGCAAAATCGTAATGTCACCTGCATGGTGCTCAAAGTTAAGGCTAACGACAGGGGTAAAAATTCTAGCCCTTACCCGCGATGAATTTGTCGGGCTTCAATCTGACTTCGTCAGGCAGAGGTGGCATTATTCACAACACCAACGGTTTATAATTAAAGTCGAACTGCAGTTTTAGCATCAAAGTACATTATTATTGTATTCAATACATAGTTATTGTAAAAGGGGGAGGGGAGAGAAAAATTATGCCTGAAAATTGGATCGCAAACATGAAAAGTTTGAGAAGCACTGGAATAAAACGTAAAAGCAGAAAGATAAAATACAGATAACAAAGTTTTTTCTATTATCCGTAAGATATAATATTTGAAAGATATCTAATAGATTTTACATTTTTGTATGTCAAATTATAGCCAAATATATATATATATATACCTTTATCTTGTAAAAAAATTAAATTTAATTTTTAAGTTATCTCATGCTTAAAATTTTTAAAAATCATGAAATTTGAAATTTTATATTTATCTAAATTAACATTTTTTATTTATCATGATAAGAAACAAAATCTGTTGATCCTAATAAAATTGAGGCTTATAAAATAAATATTTACAAGGGCATCATCCATGTAGAGTTTTTGAACACTTTGTCCAAAACTTTATTTAACAAAAAAAGAATATTGGAAATTCACAGAAAAACAAATTTAAATAGTGATTTTTTGCTATTTAAACTAAAAAATGCTTATTATACTATAAAAACTTACCAACGTTCTATATAACTATCTGATCAATCTGTGCAAAATTCAAAGTGCAAAATGCAAAGTGCAAAAAAAAAAAAAAATTTGTGTGTGTTTATTATAAGAAGGAAACGTAGTTGTGATATGTTTTCTTTTTTACCATAAAACTCAATTAAAAATTTCGTGATTGTTTGTTACATTTTTCAATTGTTTAGTATTTTATTAGTAATAAGTAAATATTTTATATGATCCATACTTATTTAGTTTCTCATCTCAAAAAGATTAATTCTGGCGTCATCCATTAAAAATACACTAAGATAAGTAAGGTAAAAGTAATGGCTTAATGGTATTGTTTCCAATTGAGAACAGGTAGCATATAAAAAAACTTTTGGGGTGAGTATAATAATTTTTCCTTAAAAAAAAAAAAGGTAAAATAGCAAGCAATATGAAATATTAACTTTAATTTTTATTATGACCTCTAAAGGATTAAACTAAAGTTATTGCGCATTAATATATCCTCACCACATAAAATCTCGCTTATAAGCATGAAATTTAAAAAAAAAAGTTTAAATATAGCAGTACAAAAAAAAACATATATTAATTCATCCTTGAAGAGAGTGGCCGAACTCTAACGCGTTGTTAAGGATTGTATAAAAAATATTTTCTACACATAAAACTACAGAGAAAAATTTTCGACTAAGATATTTTGTACATATGTGAGTGCAAAATCTTTAAACTCTAGAAATGTCCACAGTATAGTATTCTAGATTTTTTCGAATCATTTATCTAAAATTCAATTTTATTAATCTTTATTGATGAATTTTGTTTTATAGCGTTTTAAAAATCACGAGTCCTTTTTATGGTATTAAAATGGTATTCTTGGATCAATCATTATTTTGCCACTTGCTTCCGTAAGAAAATTTTTATTTTTGCAAAAATAAATAAATAAAATAAAAATAAACAATAAAAATAGCTAAAAGAATAAATGAAATTAAAAAAAAAAAATTGTACTTTATAAAAAATTTTTTCCTCTAAAATGTCGATTTTGAGTAAAATGTTTTTACGAATTTATGAAATTTTCTGCCTTACATGAAAATCATTTAATTTTATCTTTAATTTCTAAAACGAATCAAGGTTTATGAAGGACACTACTAGTAATTCTTCTTAGTGATATGAGTTAATTTGATTGATTAATTACATTTAAAATAATAAACTCAAATACATACATTGTTTTACATTACAAATAGATCAACTCTAAGGAAGTCTATAGGGCTGCGGTAGCCCTGTGGTCAAGGTATCGGATCATGGTAAGCATATCCTCAGTTCGAGCCCACTACCACCAAAGACCCACCGTGTAGGGGAGCGATGCACGTTAAATCTATCGAAAGCTCAAATGTCCACCCGTTAGTATGGTGTGGTAGTTAGGAGAGGGGGGTGCCAGCTCAGGTGTCGTCCACGTCACTTGACCATGGTTCAAAATTACGTGGTCCGTCGCCAAAAGCCCTCGTGTAGCTGAACAGTGCGACGTTAATATTCAATCAATCAATCCATTTCATCTCTTAACATCTTAGGTGAATACTAAATTCTAATATGAACTCGAAATAACACCTTTTGAATGATTTGCTTGAGACTATTTTAAGTAAAATCATAAATAAATTTGTATGCATTTTTAAACACTTTTAAAAGCTATGAAGCATTTTGTCAACACAAACAGCTATTTTTAAAAATAAATCATTATTTATAAATAAATCATCTGAAAAAATAAAATGCATAGATCATTAACTTTGTAAGCAAAAATGAAGTTTATAAACTCGAGGTGATTTCTTTACTCTTCTTTGTTTGAAAAAACGACATTTGTAGAATAGTGCGCAAGAATGGCAATATAATGCAGATCAAGATGGTTTTCAAGGTCAAATAATTTTCTGTTTCACGGTTGTAAAATATTGGTCGTTATATAGCACGTTTTAAACAACTGTGTTGAAGTGACAAAACTAAAACAAAAAGAATGAAACAATAAATAAATCATCAATAGGATGTCACTGCTAATAAGATGGATTTGAAGTTCGTCAAGATTCTTCGGTCACTCATGGAAAAAAAAGTAAGTTTTGAGGACGGTCTGGTAAACTTTTGACTAGTGTGAAAAACAGCTTTCCTGATGAGAAAATTAGATGGCGTGCCCTTCCCGGAACGAGTTTTTGTCTTTCGCGGGTGAAAAATAAAACTATTATGAATAATTGCTGCCCTAGTGAATCGAGCAATAACATCTATTCGTAAAACAAGAACAGTTTTTGAGAAAGTTTGAACTGCTGTAAGAGAAACACAACTCAGCTGCAATGTTTTATTCATTTATAACTTTTCAGTATTTGTTTTTGAAATGGTTTATAACCTAAAATAGAAAAAAAGCTTTTTTGATGCGGCAAATTTAATATTATGTCCAAATAAAATAAGCCTTTACCATTTTAATAATCATTACAACGCAAAAAGTAGAATTTTAAATTAATAAAGAAGATTTATGATTTAAAAATAACAGATTTGTTTAGGCTCTAAAACATATAAGAGCATTACATTTTATTCTGAAGGTAATCGCACTGGTATGACCTTAAGAATATTTTTAAAATGCTCACAAAATCTTGCAATAAATCTATGTATAAGCTTAGCCTAAGAGAAAGCTCTCTGTCTAACTAACCACGTATGAGCTTCAACTGTGTCGGGTCGAGGCAGGTCAAAATATTTTTATGTTAAGATTTTCCACTTCAAATTTTGATAATTTTAATAAAAAAAAATAACCAAATATATTAAAATAAATAGTACATTTGAAAATTTGAACTTGTTTACACAATAATAATTCTGTTTCTAATGCTACGTTTTATTTATAAGAAATAAGGTACAAATAAGGTATATACATGCTTTGTATTGTGAAAGAAGTATAGAAAAGACATAATTTTGTTTTGTCATAAAAGAATTTATAATAAAACAATTTGTAGTTTTTGTCAACCGCATTTCATTCTCTTATAGTTTCACTCAATGTATACAATATATTATGCTGAAATTATACAGGGTGGGACAAATAAAAGTGGCCCGGACGAGTGGATACAATTTGATGTGAATGTGATGCGCACCAAGTAATTGTGATTGTCTGTTTATTACGATAACAATGAATGGTTTGGACATGGATCTTTTCTGTATTTCTAATGCCTGGTTTCACCTGAGTGGTTATAACAACTTGCAGAATGACAAGCTCTGGGTAGCGGAGAATCCGCATAGCTTCCACCACGCGCCATTGAATGATCAGAAGGTTGGCGTTGGGTGTGCCCTGTTTGCATGTTGCATTTTTAGTCTCATCTTCTTTCATGAGACGGTAAATTCGGAGCGTTACACTTCGAACATTTTGAATTCATTTGTAGCAACACTAATTGAGGAGGAAAAGACCTACAGTTACTTCCAATAGGATGGTGCGACTGCCCGTACAACCAGCCAAAACATGGTTCCCATTCACATTATCTTCACTACTGACAGAGTTGTTAGCAAAGGTTAGTCTGATTTTGGTCCTAGATGGCTATCCAGGTCACCTGATCTGTCAGTGTGTGATTACATTTTCTGGGAAACCCTCAAATGTAAGGTGTTTCGCCACAATCTTCATAGCCTTCAAGAACTGAAGTAAAACATTTCTGAGGAGAGTGCAGCAAGTTCAACTTCTAAGGGTGCCAAAAGATGATTGGTGGTCATTTTAAACATCTGCTATAACAGGTTAGCAAACTATATCCTTTCCTTTGCCATGTTTTCTGTAACCTGTAAGTTTGTTCTCCAGGCCACTCTTATTTGCCCCACCCTGCATAATCCTAATATATATTATCCGTTATATACGAGTATTATATTTTTATACTATAGTATAGAGGAATAAATTATATATAAATAATTCGCTTTACTGGCGAAGCTTCGTACAACGAGCATAAAATGGTGAAACGTCTTCCCTGTCTTTAAGAAATATTGAAAGAAACAATTCAGAACAGTTGAAATGCAAAGGTGTGATAAATGCATAGTTGCAGATGCAATCCGTTGGATTGACCATTGACACTGTTTAATTAGGAATTAACAAAGTTTTTGAGTCCTACCTTGTATTTTTCTGTTTGGGATTATTTTGTAAATCACAGACGTTGTGCTTTTTACACTTGATTACATTACGCCATTTTATAACTTTATTTGAATTTATTAGTTTAATTTCAACTAGTGAGCCGTGGTCTCTTTTGCCGAGTAGTCATGGTAGCAAACTTGAGATCGGTATTGTTTCTGAGCTCCAGTCATGGTGCCTCCTAAGACCTACCATGCAGAGAGTTTGAGGATCATGTTGAAACTCAAAGTCCTCGTGTTGCCCAGTATAGAAGTTTGAAAAGTGGGATGCCTGCTCAGATGTCGCTTTCATCACTCTGATTTTGAATCAAAGTACGAGGTCCGTCGCCAGTAGATTGCATGTTGCTTTAAAGTGAAACGTTTATAAGTAATCAATCGACCCGTAAACCTTGTTCCTCTGAAGTTTGTGATAGTTAGTGGAAACTAAAGATAATTGTATTTGTAATTTTTTAACAGTTTTCCTTTTAAGAAATCAAGAAGAGGATGACAGATGTTAGCTGAGGTTAGATTACAGGAGAGATTGCGTTCGCCACGTGTAAAAATATTGCAATTCTGTGTGATAAGGGTCACTGAGTGAAGATTGTGGGAAACTTATCGAGGAATTATGTCGGATTTTGTAATATAATTGCATCTTGTATACCTTATTATATTCATTCACCTTAAAAAGATATTTCTTTTATTTTTCCTCTCAAACTGATTGCTGTAAACATGTATAAGGGGAGGGGAGAAGAAAGAACGATTGATTTATCTGATTTCTTGTGACAGCATCTCGCTTGCACTAAAGGCTTGTTTTTTAGAAAATAATCCTGCCATTTTCTTTCTCGTTTTGCTTAAAATATTGGGATATCTTTCATTGCCTGGGGACAAAATTTGCTTTAACTTCTTCGAAGTCACACTTCCTTTTAAGTGTTCTCTAAATTCAGATTATTACGACTTATGTCATGAATAGCTTTGGTATTGCGCCTAAGTCGAAATTAATAAATAATCAATCTAATGGCGACGGATCTCGTAATTTTGAACTATGGTCAAATGACGGGGACTGCACTTGAGCTAGCACTCTGTGATGGGGCTTTATCGCGCCTTCTCACTGATTCTCTTAGAGAATCATTGGGGCCAGATGGCATTATTTCAATCTAACCCTCTCAAGAAGAAACCGCAATATGCAGATTAGTGAATAGATATATAAGGGAGCTTTAGCATTCGCGAGTTAGTTAAGTAGAAGTAGAATAGAAGTTGGATAGAAGCCGGATAATAATCGGACAGTAGAATAGAAGTTGGATAGTAATGGAATGGAAGAATACTAGTAGATGAATAGTAGAAGAATAGAATAGAAGAAGAGACTGAAAATTGAGGTGCTGATCGCCGTGAGATATTGGTAAACTATTAATTATAAAAGTGTAGTTATAGAACGGACTTTAGTGTGTTTCGGAATCTAAGGTGGATAAGGAATCTTAGGATAGCTTTTCATAAAGATAGTGATTAGGATTCCAGGCGCTATTTACTTAGAATTAATAATTACGTAGTATCACTCCTGATCATATCCCTCTAGTAAGACTTGTGTTGCGTTGATCAATATATATTTAGACAGCAATAAATTAGATTTATTATGGAGAATTTGAGTGATCAATCATTTATTCCTACAAATCTAGGTCGCGTAGATGAAGAGATGATACCCCCAGGCCGCGGGGTATCACAACTCTATTCCCGAAATTTCCCCACCACTCCAGCTTGAGGACTTTTAACACAAAGACAGATTTAACGTGCACTAGTTCTTCTACAAACCGAATCTTAAGTAGCACTCAGACCACTTGCCATGAATTCGTGACCATAGCCTCTCGGCTACCCCGCTAGTTCGGAGTACGAGAAATATTTGCAAAAATGCTTTGACTATTGTTGAACCTTTTGAACGGGCATTTTCAAAGCAAAATTTTTCCTTAAAAACACTACAGGAGAGAATTGATAGTCAATATATTATAAAGTAGTAAGTGGTCCTTTAACGCGTCAGTCATTTTCCAAAATCTTAAATTTGACTATGGAAAGAAATCACCTTATCATTACCAAAAAAAAAACTTTTTATATTTTAATTGTTCTTTATGTTAATTTTATCTATCTTTTAATTATACTGTATAGAATACAATGTTCAACATTACATAAATATAATCTCAAAGCGACGATTTTAAAATTAATAAGATATTTTATTTTGTCGAGCTTTTTGTCTCTTACAATAAAAATGTGTTACGAATTCTTAATAAAGTATGATTTTCACCGTATATAATTTCAATCTTATATGTTGAAAAGGAATTTTTAGAGAGAAATTATCACGAAAAAAAAACAGATTCATTATCCAATGATAATGATAAATATATAACTTGATTATTACATGTCTCTATTCTGGTATTATGACATTTATAAGCGGAGCATCTTGATAACATTTTCAAGAGCAGTTTTTCTTAATGTATTTGATTCAACTACGCATTTTAGAATTAGATAGTAACTATCTTTATAAATAATTTTATTAATTTATCACCACATTGAAAGTTATCAAACTCACTATTTTGTTATGGATCTTTCACTTTAAGTGCATTCTTAATCAGAACCATCATCTGATATGGAACTTTCACACGTGAACCTATATGAAGAAAAGCACTTTTATCATACTTTCAAAGATATAGAATATATCAAAGAATTTTTTTTCTTTGAAGAAATAGGAAAACAGTTTTTGCATTGAATTACATAAATCAGCATTAGGTATCTTATCGAAGAAGTCTTATTTTTGATGATAAGAAAAAAGTTATTACTCTACAGAGATCAGTTGATAAAAAATAGATAAAAATTTTATAAACAAGGTACAATTTCGATCATTGAGGGGAAACTATGAAGTCTGCTTCAGTTACCTTGACTTGAAGGTTTTAAATTAAATTTTTTAAAAAAAAAATCCTTGACGGGCGTGTTTTAAAGATTTAAACGTAGATGAGGGGTGTATTTGGTAAACAAGATTAGTTTGTTCGAAGGCTTCTTAACAATAAACACGATTCGTTATCTTTTTTAGCTGTTTTGTTTATTAATTCATGAATTTAGAGTTAAAAACAATTTTAAATTCAAAAGAATATTTCTAATAGCTATGCATCAATTTTGAATTGAAAATATTCAAGATATTTTTTTAAGTACAAAATATCTCATGAAACTGATATTCTTTGCTTAAAATGCAAAAAACGTATTTTTGCTTTCGAATATAGTTCTTACAATTTAAAATAAATGAATTGTAGTGAACGGCTGCGTTCACTGGAATCTCTCACATAGAGGTGCTGATGCCTATTAAATTTGTCAAAGCTCACAATCCTTACGTTGGCATGGTGTAGAAGTTTGGAGAGTGGAGTATCTGTACAGATATCAACACATTCTCGTCACCTGACCTGGGCGTATGGTACTTGAGGAGAGGGATTTATATTTTAAAAAGCACTTAGACGAAAGCGCCAAAACTTAACATTTATGCTACAAAATAAATATTTCTTGGTGTATGGGAAGGGTTTAAACCTCTTCAATCTCCCAACCCCCTTGTTTACACTACTGACGTACTAGTTTTAAAATTTATAAACACATTGAAAAATCTCTTAATATTTATTTTTTTAATAACTTTATTTTAATATTGTAAAACATAAACTTGTGCGACGTTGTTTGATACAAATTTCGAAGATGGTTTGAGTTACAACGAAGTAAAATCTGTTCAAAAAGGTTTTTAATTTAAATTACCAGTTCCTATTTTGTAAATGTCAGTTGAATATCTCATTTTTAAAAGTAACAAGTAATATAAAAAAATTAAGTCAATTCTTACTTACAAAGAAAATTTTTATTTTAGTTATTTCTTATTAAATTGTGTGTGTTACATTTAATCTAAATATATACATACATATGACAGAATCATAATATTAAGTGACAAAATAGAAAGCGATTTTCCTTGCAATTTTCCATTTTAATTCTATATAGGGTGTTGAACTATTTTTTGTTTGCTTGTTACTATTTATTCATTAATTAAATTTAATTATTCTAATAAAATGGTATAGTAAGAAAGAAATCCCGTTCACAGAAATTAGGCCATCCCAGGTGGGATTCGAACCCACGACCTTTGGATTAGAAGTTAAGCGCGCTATCTAGGGGTCTCAGGGGTGTTAAAAAATTTCTCTAGAGGTCTAAAAATATAAACAAATTTCAAACAGGTATAATTCTTATAAATTTAAATTAAATAATTCGAATCTTTTACACATTATTTATAAAGGAATGGAGCTTCAGAAAAGTATGAAATGTTTAAAATATAATCATAATTTTAAAAATTATAAGCATATGAAAATAAGAAACTTTTCTATAAGAAATATTTTTTAAGTTTTACGTCGTGCATGCTATTTTCTAAAATAGTAGCTTTAATTACTAGCTATAAGTTGATTAATAAAGTTAAATGTATTCTTATTACACTGTAGCTATTTTTATATAAATAGAATAATGACTTACAGATTTTAATAAATAAAAAAAATACATTTTTAAAAAATATTTAAAAAATTGCATTGTCTTACAAATATTTTGAAATACCAAAGATATATAATACTAAAATTAGGTACGGCTTAAAGAGTATGATGCATTTTATAATTCTATAAAGTTTTATACATCAGAGGATACTATTTTAGAAAATAGCGTGCAACGCAAAAATACTTAATATTTATCATAGAATTTTTCTATATATTTATGATTTTTAAAATTATTATTATATTTTAAGCATTTTATACTTTTCAGAGCCATTCTTTTATAAATAATTTATAAAAGATTCGAATCATTTAATTTAAAGTTAAAAGAATTATACCTATTTGAAAACTATTTATATTTTCAGACCTCTAGAAAAATTTAACACCCCTGAGACCTCTTAGCTTCAGGGTAAAAGCGAATGAGTTTCCTTTCTATATATGCTGTTGGGCTATTATTTTTGTTTGTTACTATTTATTCAGTTTTTAATTAAATTAATGAATTAATATTTGAAAAAACTGTATTAACATCAAGTGACAACAACTGCAAGTTTAAAAAAATGTATTTGATCTTGAATGGATGAACAGAAATTATTTTATTAACGATTGAAAATTTGAACAAGATATATATATATATATATGTATATTTATATATATAGGGAGAGAGTGTGGGAATTGAAAAAGAGAAGTTTTATCACGGTCCAATGATTTCATAAGTGACAACAAAGCAATTTTTTCAAAGGAACAGAATAGGAACGTTTTTGTAAGATTTGATGATTCTAAAACATTCGCTGTCTAATCAACAAATAACGCAAAACTATTTCATCAGTAGAACGTTGAACTGCATTTACTCAAGATTACAGGAGAAGGACTTGTGCAACTCTTCCCTAGTCATTCCCAAAGAAGGATTTAACGATATCACATCGACGTGAGAAACGAGACCTGTTAAAAGAGATATTTTTTCTAAAAATCGAAAGTCCAAGATGTAGCAAACAAGATACCGACGGCATATTTTTTTTAGTTCTGGAAGAAATGATTGAAAAAAAAGTTACGAAGAGATTTATTTTCTGTACTTGAAACACACTTAAAAAATTTTTTTTAAAGTTATTTTTAGTGTTCCAGTATTTTAAGAACTTACGTCTATAAAAGATAATTCATCAGTTTTTGAGCAATATGTTTAATTTTTTAATTTGTCCTTATTACATGAGACTTTTTATGACATTATTCAAAATGTATTTTGAGTTACCTGAATTTTTATGATGATTTTTAGTAAACCAAGTACCCCTTGAGACACAAACGATATTCATTCTTTTTCCTACCCTTTAAAATTTTATTACAAAGAATAAGTTATCTTATTTAGATAAATTTGCAATTTTCATAATTTTGAAGAAACAACTGCAATTATTAACATGTAATATTAACTAATAATTAAAATGGAGACATTGGTACTTGCGTATTATACCGTCGACCAGTTTCTCCAAATCTATAAATATAGCCAAAATATCACATTATGCAGACAAAAGTAGCAATCGTTTCCGAGCATGTTTAAGGTATCCGACTATGTTCGGAACCGTGATTTTAAAAAAGCGCATAAATGGGTAATTTTCATGATATTTAGTGTCATTTAGATTAGAATACATGTATAAAATGGTTTTAAAGACATTTTGACAAAAAATTATTTAAATACAGTATTTCCGCAAAAAATTAAATTAGAATAACCTTTATACAAAATGTTCTCCTTTTGTGAAAAATGCTTCTATTATAATAATATTTTGCAATGCAACGACGACGCAATGTCGTTTGCAATGTCGTTTTTTAATGGCAACTCTTTTCCAAACAAACCAAGAAGTAAAGCGTGAATGAAAGATGCAAATTAGGAAGCTTTTAAATATCAGAAGTTAGAGTAAGCGGTGTGGCAATTTGGGGAATGTTAGGATAGTTCGTGATTCAATTGCTACTCAGCCGGCTGGTATAAAAATATTTGAATTGCCATTTTCATTTTTACAATTTTTAAAACTTCTCTATCAATATTCTATTACAATTTTGCATGAACTGTTTATAAGTGAAATAGTTAACTACACTTCATTTAAAAGAAATTTTCTAAAAATGTTAAAGTGCTAATATGACATTAAAAAGCATTTATAAGGATTTGGAAAATTTTTTGGTAATCCTACTTTTTACTGTTTAATTTTTCCTTTACTTTAGTGTTTTTTTGATCACATTATTTTTTTTTATTTTAAGGTTGTAAACAATTTATATGTTTACAATAACTTAACTTGTTTCTTCAGATTCAGATTTTCAGTATATTAAATGTTATGTCATTCTTGAAAAAATGTTCCATTTCTATGCTAATATTTATTTTTTTTAAACTGAGCTATCCAATAACTTTTTTAAAAAAATTCAAAACAATGAGTATAAGTTAATAAATAAATGATCAAAGCTATTTTATAATTCCAGTTTTTTAATAATAAAAGAGTTAAAAATCTTGATTAAAAACCAACAGTAAAAAGTTCATGTAGGCATATATAGAAATCATTCTCATATTATATAAAAATAAGTTGCAGAATGTTATGTAAAGAGTTTTTAAATTTACTTCTTTAATGTTAATGTAGGAAGTACATGTAACATCTATGTCAGTAATGGAAGTTTAATTTAAGGAAAAATATAATCCGTGTAAATAGAAATTTTGCTCAGTTTAGTGTCTTTGGAGTAAATGTGTTTTCGAATTAATTTCTTTATATTTGTACGAGTAAAATTATATTAGAGGTTAAATGCCTACTTTTCTTAAAAGAGTTTAACTTAAGTCTTGTTATATTTTTCAGAGCTCTGCAAAAATGCTTTTTCCGCTTGTTTATTGAACGTTTATACCTGGCTATTTCTGGCAGACTGTCAAAGGTTCGATAAACAGAAAATATGTCGTAAACGTGGTCAAATGAAAAGATTAACATTTACGTTGCCATCCCAATCTACATTTAGAAGCCACATCAATGATAAAACTTCAAGCCTCGACAGGGCTAAATTTTGTGTGGAATAATTTTATTTATTTTCCTTGGTTTATATAGCTCTATATTTAAAATTGGTCTCGTATATTCAAAGTAAAAGTTTATTTTTACATTTTATTAACCCCTTAACTGCCGATTAAAAATTATGCAATTCGCTCCCCAATGCCACCGCTTTTCACATAGGCGCGCGCATGAGGCGTATTGAAGGGTGTGGCTGTGTGAAAGAAATGTTACAAACAAGCACATTTTTCTCCAAAATAAATAAATCCTACAGAAACATAGTCAGTCAAGGTCATTTTATTGCATTCCAAAGCCATTGGAATGAAAGAATCGTATTTCGGAAAGACGTAAATATACGCCTGGAGTACTTAACGCACAGATTAAGCGAGACGGATGTATACGCTGGCTGCAGTTAGAGGGTTAAAAAAAATCCGACTGAAAATCAATTAACTGGTTTTTCACTTTAGGAGGAACCCACAACTGGATTTTGAAATTTTATCGGGTTTTTGCAGGTTCTAGTAACAAAAGTCGGTTTCTTCATTGCCCGGCTACCGCAGCCTTTAATTTGTTTGAGCACATTTAATTGTATGTCCGTCATAACTTTAGAATCTCCTATCTGAGGCTTACAAAATCCTCCAGCTTATGTCAAAACAAACGAACCTTAACTAAGAAACGAATTTCTGTTTGTCTAAATCCATAATTGATAAAAACCCGATAATCCTTTTTACTCGCAAAGTTATTTCCGAGGCAGCAAATATAAACACACAAGCAAGCAAAAGAGCTATTTTATTTAGAAGAACAACCTTTGTATAAATCAAGCACGCATCAGTGCGATGGAAAGGAGACATCATTCTTGGAAATGCGAGAGTGTGTCTTGACGGGTCGGAAGAAATAATAACAGTGTAATACATTCCGCTCCACTTAGTCCCTGAGAATTGGGCCGATTAAAAAACACGGGACCTTCATTTTCGTCCCTCGGGGGCAAATGATGAACCCATGAGGCCTTGAGGTTTACGCTCTCAAAACTCGAGATGAGTTCTCACCACTTTGGAGCATTGAAGAAAACAATTAGATTCAATGATATTTAGGGGTGATTTCCTTTCAGTTGAGACTAATGGGGGTTTTTTGCCTTAAGAGAGAAAGTTTATTGAAGATAATAAGTAATACGTTTGCATTCAAAAGATTTTAAGACTTTTTGGAAGTTGGACGTAATAACATAAAGTAGGAAAACAGCTTTATTTTAAGCTTTTTCTCCCAACTCAACAAATCTCCTGGATAATTCTCGCGGGCGCACTGAATGTAACTATGATACAATTAATTTAACTTTTAAGAGAAATAATTAATATTGAATTATTTTTATGTAAGTTTAGAAAATTGTTTAATTATTAAATAATTGTAAGTTTAGAAAATTGTTTAGTTATTAAATAATTGCAAATTTAGAAAATTGTTTAACTACTAAATAATTGTAAATTTTTGATAATTAAACGTTAATTTGGAAACTCTGTTATCAATGCTTTGGGGCACTTGAGAGTGCAGCAAAGGAGATGGAACTTGTTATTAATGCGGACAAAACAAGGTTTTTATTTTCAACTAAGAAGTCTCCGAATTTGTCTCCTTCGAAGTTAGGTAACTATACTTTTGAAACTGTAAAACAGTTTACTTACTTAGGAAATCTGATCTCATGTAACAACGACCTCAAAACTGAACTAAACAATAGAATTAGTTTAGCTAATTGAAGTTTTCGTGGCCTCAGAAACCACTTCAAGTAGAAGTTTATTTCTATACACACCAAGTTGAGCACATATAAAACATTAATTAGGCCTATTGCTCGATATCAGGGGTGGGCAGACTTTTCCACGGTACGCGGGCTACTTCTAATTTTTTCAAGGTGTTTCGGTCCACCCAGTATCAGTGGCACACAAAGGGGGGGAGGGAGGTTCCATGGGTCTGGACCCTCCTCTATAACCCATGATATTTTTTCCCCGATTGATTATAATCCCATGTATATAGTACGTAAAATTTAATTAAGTATTTGTTATTAATGATTTTTGTCTTAATTAATGCTAATTATTTATTCAATAATTTATTTCTTACTGTTCTTTGTTCCTGACAATCTACAAAATGAAAATAAAAAGATGTTCGGCTGCGTATTGGGGTATGATATGAGAATGGTAGACATTCGACCCTAGACCACCACGCCGAGCCCCCTTTGAAAAATTCAAGTGTGCGCCCACTTCCCAATATCGTAGGGATGGTGAGGTAAGCAAATGGTCAACAATATTTATTATAACTTAATAATAAATACGGAATATGAACTTACCTGCTTAAATAAAATAAAAAAAAAATCCCTTTTTTTAAAACGCGTTTAAAGCAAAACGCAAAATACACACACAAACGTAATAAAAATAGCTACAAATATAAGATCAAATGATGCATTTATTATCAAACAATTCACACACACACACAAAATGTATTAAAAAAATAAAACATTTTCATCTAAAGTTAGTTCTCGTAATTATACCTGTTGTCTAGAACAGTGATCCGCAATCCCCGGTCCACGGACCGGTACCGGTCCGTGGATCAAATGGTGCCGGGCCGCCTAAAGAACATTAAACTATTGCCATTTTATTTAAAGAGGTGGATTTCTCTCGGATTTGCGCACTTTCCACTGAAATCACTTTATATTCCTCGTTAAATCACTTTTATTCATTTTTGGTGTAACTATATTTTATTCTGAAGGCATATTTATAAATGTAACTAAATTAAAATTGTTAAATCAAAACAATCTAAAATATGAACAATCAACGGCGAGCCGCGGTAAAATTATCAAACGTTGACCGGTCCGCAGCGATAAAAAGGTTGCGGAGCACTGGTCTAGAAGACTTAGTTTGCGTACTGTCAGCCAATCTTGAATATTTCCGTATATACTTACCAACGGCTAATTTTCAGACGGTCACCCCAAATTGTCTTTGCGGTCCACCGGTCGATCGCAATCAACGTAATGCCCACCCGGATCTATATGGAAGTGATTATTGAACCATCAATAAAGCAGAGGAAGAGAAGTTGATCATTTTCGAAAGAAAAATCTTGAGGGAAAACCTTCGGACCTATTCAAGAGAACAATGAGGGAGAATTCCTTACAATCATGAAATGTACAGGAAATATGGCAAATAAGGCGGGATTGACATTGTGAGAACTATAAAAGCATCTCGTATTGGGTAACTGGGCCATTTGTACAGATATGCCGATGCTTTTTCTACCAAAAACGTAACTTTTCCAAAAATTGAAGGGACCAGACATAGAGGACGACCACCTACACGAAGGTTTGACGATGTTGAAGAGGACCTCAAACTAATGGGAATCAACCGATGGAAGGCCGTCGTGACTGATAGGATCAGCGAGTCAGCCCTGGCCTGCAAAAGGCTGTCGAGCTTTTGAAGAAGAAACGTTAATTAGTTAAACCCCCTTTTGCCAAAATATTATTTATATAAGCAGAAAAACAACAACACCGTAATGTGTCCATATACCGGGGGAAACAGAAGTTATACTGAAAAAAAAAATTATTATTGCGGCCGGAATGTACCTCGACTGACCAACTGATCACGAGAATAACGCAAGTAAATAAAAATACTACTTTTAGAAGGTTCTCAGCACAAACAGAATGATGCTATTCGCAAGAGAAAAAAAATCGCATTTTGAAAAGAAAAGGTATTTCAGTTGAAGGCTACTGAAAGAATGTTTTAAACATGTTGAATTATACAGATTAATCAGATAAACTTAAAGTTACGTTAAATCAGTGCTTCTCAAACTTTCTACATACGCGACCCGATTTTCAATCATAAATTTCATGGCGCCACCTCCTATACAATAACAATGTATTGAATGCAATTATAATGTATTTTGACGCTAAAGCTGCAATATGTGTGTGATGACTATAATTAAAAACCGTACAAATTATTAAGATGAGTATTAAATTTTGTACATAATTTTGTATATGACAAGCCCATGGGAGTCACTAGTAATTATTAAACTTGTTCTTAACTTTAGTATTGATAAATTTATTATCAAATATATTAAACAGTACTGATGCCTTGATAAGTGTATTATATCAGTGTAAATATGTATTTTATTTTTTATTATGTTAGAATGTATTTTGTTTTGCTTCCTATCAGTAAATTAAGATTTTTTTAAAATAATCTTTTATTTTCGACTTTTCGATATGCTTGCGCCCTCTTCGTAGGGTTATCACGCCCCTCTGAGGGGGGGGGACCCCACAGTTTGAGAAACACGTTTCCCCGTTCTCAATAGACAATAAATTAAGGAATTTTTAGAGTTTCATAATATAATATGTATATAAATTTAAATGTTAGTATCACTTTTTAAAAAAATAATATTCATGCGTGACTTTATTTCAAAAAATTTACTTTTTATTTAATCATTATTAAACAAAAGTAAATTAATTAATTACCTTTTCCTAGATTTCCTTTGAAGTGAAAAACAATTTTTCTACATATACGGTTTCTTTTATAATTTTAACTTGTTGTACAAATATATATATATATATATATATATATATATATATATATATATTTCTAAATATTTTTTTAATATTAAGAATTTATAATAAAACATGAAAATAATTTGTCTTATGTAAAGATGAGACCAATTAAAAATAATTTAAAAATTTGGGATTAAATGTAATTTACATATTGTGAATATATTTCTCAAAACCTGACGGAAGTATTCTCTGGTAAAGTTCACTGTTGCTTTTCAATTCAGATGCTCTTTGAAGATACACACAAGTAATATATTTTAATTGAACTTTTTATTGAATTCTTTTCTTCCTTTTATTAAAAATAATAATAAAAAAACTCACACAAAAGTCGCAATCACATCCTGATCTCAACCTAAAAAAATGAATTTAACCGAGACAACACCTCGCCAAATCCAAAAATTGGCAATTCCATGAAGCGGAGATAGTTCATTTTTATCTTCTGGCTTCAGGCTGAAGTAACGGCAGCATTATCCATTTCATTTTAGCCCAAAGTACATGTGGAAGAATTCCGAAATCATTCTAGGAGAAATTCTTAATCCTTAAAATACTTTGTTCGAAACACCCGGTAGTTATCAATATGTATGTTAATTTAAAAAATTCCATGGTAGAAACGTGCGTGTTTATGACTGTAATTCTGCTATTTTTTGGCGTGGGAAAAAAATGCCAATAAACAGAATAAGGATGAATGCTTCTATTCTTGTGTTAAGTACTTTTAAGAATAACTTAACAATTGCGCTCTTTACAATGTAACGCGTTATTGAGTTTGATAATACCTTTTCTCATAGGTATGCTTTTCTCTTTTATGTCTTAGGTCTAAGTTTTTTTTTTTTTTTAAAAAAGAAAATTTACTATTCATAATTTATTCTTTTGGTTAAAAGTAGGATAGTATTTCGGCTATCCGGGCACTAATCTCGCGATGTACACGCTTGTGGGCGATCATACAAAATATACTCAAATAAATGATATTTAATATTAGGGGTGTTATTTGTTTTCCAGAATTTTTAATGCGTCCGTGATAACCTAGAGTTCTTGGCCGCGAAATCATGGCTGATAATGTTTTTGTCGTACCTTAGGTTCGCGCGCGCTAGACAGATTTTACCACTAAAAAAATCTACTATATAGAAGGGTTGAGAGGCGTTAAATCTGCTGATGCTTGAAATTTGAAGAAATATGGGGTGAAATTTTAGGTATCCTTCTCGTCACTTGACTTTGGTTCAAAATTACGAGGTCTGTCACCAATATCCCTCTTGTAGCTTCCTATTGTAACCATTATTAAAACAATGAATCAAAATTCCTGTTGAAAATTGCGTGAAGAAAAACGGGAAACAACATTTGGTGATCTATCGTCAGCGTTTGGCTAACTGAATAATACTAAATTTGTTTACATAACATTAGATTAATAATGTATGCATTATGAAGAAGATGAAAGATTCTTTTGCATTACTTATGCGTGTAATACTTTTTATCCTCCAGTTTCTTAAAATTTCTGGTGATTGATTTCAGCTATCAAATATGAATGAAAAAATTTATACACTAGAAAAGGGTATTTCTATAAAAGCACTTAAATTATAAATTTTTAAAATTGAAACGAATTATTTCTTCAAATGTATTCATACAAGATATCTAATATAGGAATTTATTTTCCTGTTTATTTTTGCATTTATATTTATAATTTATTTAAGGAATGTTTTTTTCCACGATAAGTATTTTTCGAAAAATTTGAAATTGATAAATCAAATATGTTAAATTGCTTTATATCAGTTTCTTAGCAAGTTTGAATTATTAAATAGAAGTAATCTGGTATTGAAAAAAATCACATTGTAATAAATAATATTAGTTTGATAAGAATTGCTAAAATTTAAACTTTAGAAGAAGGATCTTCCTTGATTTGCTATTTTGTATTATAATATAAAACGCTAAATACGTATCAAAGTAGTTATAATTAATTTAACAGTAATTTGCTTTCCATATGTTACTGAGTAACAATAAATACTCGAATTCAAAAATTAACACAGATAACACATAGAAATTTTTCGTTTCAGTTCTTCCGCTTGAAAATAGAATACTATTCTTATTCGTTGAGAAAGCTTCTGAAATTCTTCAAGCAATCAAGCAATTTATTTTATTCTTTAAAAATCTATTGACAATAAATTTTATAACTACATGTTTATTATTGGAATCCTTAGAAATGTTTATTACATAGTTTTATTGAAAAAGATAATTATTTCGAATATTTGTGTATCTGTCTGGATTATATATTTTCCTCGTTGTAAGTGATTCCATCACACACATACTTCCTCGTCGCGAGTGAACCTTTCATACTTCCTTTAATACTTGTATGTGTTCACCATGAGTTTAAGTAATTTTAGTCTATGAAACTGAAGCTGATATGAAATGGTAAGTGAATTATCTCTGTATGATTTGTAAGAGATATCATGACTTTCAATCAGTATAATATTAGAATGAAATTTACAACTAAAAATGTTTCCATTTTATTGAGATATGTCAGTTTCGCTCGTAAATTTGGGGTGTATTTAGAAAATTAGCCTAATATCAAATATTATATATATATATATATTTACAAAAAAAATCTCCATTTCTCTGATTTTAATTCTTGTAAATATTATAATCACAGGACAATTTTGAACAGATAATTGAAACTTTGTGAAAAATGCTCTGATAAAAATTTTACAAACCTATATATTTTAATTAAAACAGTTTTTATGAAAATATTTTACAAATTGATAAAATTTTTATTAATCGTATTTATATTTATAATATAAAATGTATATATATGTAAAATTACACACAAACAAACAAACAAACAAACAAACACACACACACTTTGGTACGAAAGAAACAATTTTCATAGCCAAAAATAATTTTAATTTATTATGTATGTGTGTGTAAAGAGAGAGATCCCGTTCACTCTTACTCATCAGATACTTCAAGCTGAGATTATACAGAGGGAAAAAGTTAGCTCATTTTAAGATGCAGGTATCGGTAGAGAAATGGCAAACGAGCGTAAGTTCTTTTAGTTTCTTAAGGTATCCAACTTCCCTAAAATCATGATTTTTTATGATTTTATTTTATAGGTCATCTTATTAGCTTTATAAAATACCAAGTATTTTTTTTTTTGCATTCACTAGAACAAAAACTACAAGGGTTTTAGTAAAGGCAGATACCATAACTTTACATTAGATGTCAAACTTTAAATGCGTTATACTCGAAATGTGTTTTTTTCGAAAACCTTAAACAGGGTCAACAATTGCTCAAGAAGTTTTTAAAATATTTAACTGAAATTTTTTATGTATGTTCTGTATAACAGTAGAAGTGTTTTAACATTCATATTTACCAATCACAGTTTTATTGCAAACTTTACAGTTCTTTATGTGAATATATAATCACTGTCTTCTTAAGTAATTCGTATAATAACTAAGATAAAGTGTGCTCTAGTTTTTGTAAAAAATTAAAATATCTCTTATCCTGAAGGTCATTTCAAAAAAAGAACAGCAAAGTAATACATCACAAAATTGAAAAATAGAGAATTTATTCACTTAATATTTGTACAGAACGTGCCCCGTTTACGTAATTTGTTTGTCCCTTTTTACCCTTTTTTTCCTATTTTAGTAGTAACAATTTATTTTCCTCTTCTTAATTTGTAGCCTTTTTTCCTTAAAAGATACTAAATAAGCTTAAAAATCACAAAAGAACTCCATATCTCCCCTTTTTTTAAAAAAAAGTTGTCCCAAGTAGTCGGATATCTAAAAAAAAAAGGGGGAAATTCTCGATTTTTCTGTGAATTCAGTAAAGTTGATAAGTAGAAGTAGCTCATACTCGAGGATGTAGAATGGAATGAATTCGGCTGGATGGTAAAAAATAGTTATGAGGTGATGTGGATTCATCACACACACACATACACCCCTTTATATACACATACATTCACACTCACATATGTGAACATATATTAAAAATAGATTTTTCACATTATAAAAATAGTATTATCCTATAGGCAGGGGCGTAGCTACCTCTGTATCAGCCGTATCATTGATGCGGGATCCTCAAGCTATAGGGACCCCAACAAGTGTAATTACAGTCCCACTAACAAGGTTTCCATTTCTAAAAAAGGGCCCTGAAGGAATTTTGATTCTGGGCCCCGTTACAGCTAGCTACGCCACTGCCTATAGGTAATATTGATTATAACACATTTTGAATAAAAGACAACACACAATTCACTCACCGTTTTGTCCAATCTTGAATTACTTAAGTAATTGAATGAGGCTCTCTACCATTTAAACAGGAAGTTTAAAACAAAATCGCTCTAAAATATTAAAAGCACGAGGAAAACTTTATTATGTGTTTTCCTCCATATTTATTCGATTCCAAAGTTACAGTGGACCACAAAATTGTTCGTACGCATGCAATTTTCTATAAAATTTAATATTTTTAACTAATGAAATTTAATGAATCGAAATTAAATTTTTTTTATTGTATCTCCAACTTATCCTTAATGAAATAACATAATTAATTTTTAAAACACACACACACACATAGTGTAACTATTATTTAAAAAAATTAATAATCAAAATACTACTAAGAAATTACGCCACAAGTCTTTGAAGACTTAAAAAAAAATCTCAACATAGCTTTCATATTGTATTTCTTTCTTAATTTAGTGCTTAGTAGAATATCTTTTACCGTTTCCAACAACTTTTAAACGTCTTGGTGTAGATTTAATCAGTTTTTGTTTTGTCATTTTTTGCATCGAAGTTTTCCATTCTTCTGTGATTATTGTTTTTACTTCACATTTTGTTTTAATTTGTCACGTTTTCTTACTTTAAATTCAAATTCTCACCAAATATGTTTTACTGGGCTAAATAAAGTACTGAAGAGGTGTTTTCAGAGTTTGGTCTCAGTTATAGAGACACCAGTGGTGTACATTGAGAGTAGTGCGCTCGGCGTCATTATCTCCTTAAAAATGAAGTCACTTCCAATGCATAAGTTTTGGATGGATAATTTAAAATTGTTTTTTAAAATATTTAAATAGAATTCCTGATTCACAATATATCATCAAAAGATACCAAATTACCTAATCCTGAAGCCGATATACACACTCACTTAAGAACATCTTCACCGCCATGCTGATGCATGGAGGTGATGTTCTTATTTTATATAAATTTTTCGGGATTATGTTCCTCTTTTTTATACAACAAACTATTTTACACCTATCGGAACCAAAATTGTGAATTTTCTGTCATACCAACCAATTTGCTGTCAATGTTAAATTTTCTGAAACTTAATCCCATGAATCTAGTTGGAACAGTGAAACTTGGAGGTGGAGGTGTTCTTGCGTGGAGGTGTAAATCGGCTTCAACTTTAATTAATTTGGTATTTTTTGATGGTTTTGTGAATAATGAGCTCTACTTCAATATTTTAAGGAACAATTTTAAAATATCCGCCCAAAATTTGAATATTGGAGACGACTTCACTTTTTAGCAACATAATGACGCCGAACGCACTGCTCTCAATGTTCCCAAATTCCGGAAGAACCTCCTAAATTACTTGGTTTAAGCTTAGTAGAACATATTTGATGAGAATTTGATTTTAAGAAAGGAAAACGTGACAAATTAAAACAAAATGTAAAGTAAAACACAATAATCACTGTAGAATGGAGGAACATCGATGCAGAAATGACAAAAAACTGATTAAATCTATACCAAGACGTTTAAAAGTTATTGTGAACGCTAAAAGATATCTTATTAAGTACTATATTTAGAAAGAAATATAATATTTAAAACTATCTTGAGAGTTTTTTTGTGTACGAAGGCCTTCATGACTTAATTTTTTAGTAGTTTTTTGACTATTAGTTTTTTAAAATAATAGTTACACTATGTGTGTGTGTTTTAAAGATTGATTACGTTATTATATTAAGAGCAAGTTGCAGTTATAAAAACTACAATTCCGATACATTAATTCGATTAGTTCGAAAACATAAAATTTTATTGGAAATTGCAAGTGTACGAACACTTTTGTGGTCTACTGTATATATTTTTATTCAATACAAATGTTTAGTCACTCAATAGCATTAAAATTTTAGATTTATTGTCAGATGACTGCATCTAAAAGCTTGTACCTCTTCTTATTCGTTACAACATAAGGATTCTGAGGAATCAGCATATTTAATACGTGCTATTCCTTTCGCTTATCACTGTTGATTAAATCGAGGTGTAAATCTGCAAACTACAACCAAACAAGCTGTTATAGCTTCATTTACTTGCCGTCATTAGTGTACTTATATACTCTAAAACAAAAGTTTTCTGTACCATTGTATTATATTTAGATATTCGTTTACTAGAGTTCAATTGTGTAAATATCATAGTAAATTTTTTGCAAAAAAAAAAAGGGTACACTACCAAGGTTATCTGAATTTAGTTTTTTATTTCAAGTTTAAGTTAATATCCATAATTCTTATTTATTTTTACATAATGTTTTTAACTATCTTTTTTATTCTTGTAATAAAAGAGGAAGGAACTGAGTCGCCTCAAAAGTATGCAGTACTATATTCCACTTTTTTATTTGTATTTCCATGTTTGCTGAAATTTAATTTTCCATGAAAATGTTTTCGTTTCCAGATTTTAGCAAGATAAACGATGCGAACTTTGATGTAAAAAATGAATGGTTGACAACAATTTTAAAAAGACGTAAACTTTGAGACATAGCCATCCTGTGATGACCATGTCTTACCGGATCCGCGTAAGCTAGAGGTGTGGGATTATCAAAATGATGAGACATAATTCTTAATACAACTTTTATTAAGAGTAACTTATAATACTTAAATTCTAATTTTGACAATTATTAATTAGAGTGAGAGTCGAGCCCAAATTAAATCACGTATTTAAGTCAGATCACGCAATTAGATCCTCTATCTCAATTATCCTAAATAATCCTGTTATCTAATTACTTATAGCTAATATTACCTTTTCCAGTCTGGTCCCTTGACCTAAAGAATATAATCTATAACTTTATATAAGAAGATTCTTGATCCGCAAGGTAGCTAATTCTTGATCCTCCAGATTCCACACTAAGCTTTATCACGCTATTGATCAGAATGATTCCACACACTACAATCTCTGAGCCTGCTACGCTATGCTATCATGCTATTGCTATATCTAGGTTTGCCGCGCTTCCCTTTTTTATAGTATACCCATTTACATATTTCGATCCGTTTTCCTCTTCTTGGTTTTGGGGTTTGGGAAAGGGTTTTTGCCATTAATCTTGGCCGTCAAAGAACATAGGGGGTTATGTTAATCAGAAAGACGGAGACGTCACAACCCCCCCAAGGAAAAAAACGTGATTTAAAGGGTTCTCAATGCCCTTAATAAATTACGTGTCTAAATCTCTATTTCCCAAATTTCTTCGCTTTCCCGAGTTTTATTTAAATTTTAATCTTAAAAACATTTTTTAAATTTTATAATTTCAATATCTATCTTGACTTTAATTTTCATTTTCAATTTTTTAATTCTTAAATTTTTTGCTTTTATAATTTCCCAAAAATTTTTCTTGACTTTTTAAATTTTTTATTTTCAATTTTAATCTTAAATTTTAACTTTTATAATTTCCAAAAATTTTTCTTGACTTTAATTTTTATTACTCATCTTAAATTTTAATATTCAATTTTTTAAAAATCGTGACTAAATTTTTTTCTCCAATAACTGGGGCCCAAAATTAATAATTTCTGTTTTTAATTTTATTTACTCTCACTTTTACAATTCGTTACTTAAAATATTTATACACTTAAAAACTACCATTCTGGGTGCGCAGACCCAATCTAACACTTCATATGGAGCTGTTACTTCTGCTCCCTTTCTTAACAGCCTGGAAACACTTTGAAGTTATACTTTTCAAGATTTTCAGGGTCAGTCTCCCTGAAATGAAAACTATTTGAGTATCTATTTCCATAATATTAATCAATTTTACATAAATTATTTATATATCACAATAAATTTTTATCTCCATCCCTACATCTGGTTTCAACAAAAACTCCCAATGAGCCGCGCACATCGTTGTATTATTGTTAGTGCCTTGACTACGCCGCGTTTCCCTGAACCAGATGCCTCATAATACGTAACAATACAACAACATATATATATACACATATTATACAATTACAAACATTTTCAATAAACCATTATAACAAATAACCAAAGGAATTTTCGCATCTCACGAAGTCATACATCGAAGTAAACAAATGTGTGAATACAAATGTTTTCTTCAGAAAAATTTTTAACAAGTCAAAAGTTCAAAATTAAATGAACACTCATTGTAGTGTTTGACAGCTATAACTTTTAAGCACCGCCGAGACTTCCTTCTTTGCAATAATTCTTCCGACCACTTGTTGGAAGATCATAAAAAAATGAAACAATACAACCTGATTTTTTATATTCGGTCTCCCACGTTCACATTCAACGATGAGGTGTCATCACTCTTCATTCCTTGTTTGTTCTGGAATTTCTTGTTGTAAGGCTTGTAATCTCCTTGTCTTCCTTTCCTTGCCTTCCCAATTGTGTTCTTGGCTGGTTGTGGTTCTTCTGTTCTCCGTCGTGGCCTTAGATTATAAGTCTTTTCAAATGGAACTTCAGTTGATTCTCTCCTGCTCTTTTTTCTATCTCTGGAAATAGTACTAGATGACATTTGTCTTTTATTATTATAATTATTATTCCCCTTTCTTTGCCACTTTCTTTGTGGTCCACTTGTCCCCGATATACCTGATCTTTTGATTCCTTGGTTATATTTAAACCTTTTATTTTTATTTTCATTCCCTACTGAACTAGGTAGTGATCTGACCAGTGATTTGTTTTTATGGGTCCTCTCTGTATTTTTGTATTGATTTGATTGGTTACCAATCCCTTTTGCCTCTAACCTACGTTTCACCGCAGATTTTTCTTTCCCATATTGTGACTCATTTAATCCTTGGTGTACTTTTTCCGAAGTACGAGTTTCCTGACTTGATCTTATACTATTTGGGATACCTGTTCCTACTTCGACCTCGTCACATTTCCTATGACGATATATTCTTATTTGATCTACGTTAACTGTTAATCTTTTTCCTGATTTCCATATTACAATATTGTTAAAGTTCTACTTCTAGGACTCTATAAGGTCCCTCAAATTTTTTGTTTAAATTTAGCACATACTTTGTTAGCAGCTGAACTTACAGGGGTGTGTTTCTAATAAAACAATCATTTACCTTTATTTTTATGTCCTTTCTACGTCTATTATAATATTTTTCCCACCTTTCCTGTTTAATTTTCGTACTTAGTCTAGCTTCTTTAAAGCTTTTCTGTATATCTTGAATTTTGAATTTAGAGCTTTCCGTTATCATAACTAGTTTTTGAAATGGTGTAATCAATTTCGACCAAAAAATAACTCAGCCGGTTTTTTTTTCCTTTTTTCTTCACCGCCTTGAATAGCGTAAGCAAACTCAGAAATTGACCCCAAGTATCATGTTGATTTAACGTAATTTGCAATCATTTGCCTATATCTCATTAACTCTTTCATCGATTTGCTTGGGTCGTTTGCAACAGTCTTCACATGCCTTATCCTTCTTTCCCTTAAGTGCTCAAAATCTCGGATATAAATTGGGGACCATTATCCAAAATTTTTTTGGGCTCCATAACGCGATATAAAGTTATCAAAAAAATCCTATTATACGAAATAGGGGCCAAGAGGTATAATTTCAGCCCATTTGCTGAAATGATCGGGTTTTTACTAAAATATAGCGGTTCGTCTTATTCTCGATATAGGATACGGGCCTAATAAATCTAAAATCACTATCTCATTCGGATAAATTTGATATAATTTGGGTTTAACCGACCAGCTGGTAACGCGTTTTTATAGTTATTAACTTGGCACAAAGGCTGAGGACTTTGATAAAAAAATTTTTTTCGGGGAAATAACCCCAATTTTTTGAAACGAAATCTGCCAAATTCCACTTTTTCTTGCAAACCCATTATTTTTTCCGTTTTTAATTTTCAATTTACCTAAATTCTGGGTTTCCCAAAAAAAAATTTTCTGGGTCTCCAATTTAATTGTTGCATTTAAGGGTTTTCTTGGGTTTTAAATTATTTTATACCAATTTCTTATTTTTTTTTCCCATTTTTTTCCCGGAAAAAATTTTTTTAGGCACAATTTTTTAACCAAATTTCTTTCCCATGCTTTTTAAAAAATTTCCCTTTTAACTTATTTCTTTTCCATTATGAAATTTTTTAACCTTTCTTCAAGGATTTTTTTTTTTAAAGTTTTGTAAAAACAAAACGATTTTTCCCTTTTATTCTAGAATCTTTTCTTTTTGCCAAAAGGCCAATTTCTTTCAATTGTCGATCTTTTTTCAATTCTACAATCCCCCCGTTTTGGCATTTCCCCCCTTTCTGTTTTAAACCCGGGCTCGCGATTTTTATTTCTTTATAGAAAAATATTTTCTTTTACTTCTTCCGATATAAAAAAATTTATCTGCTCCGGGGTCCCATAGGGTTTCAAAAATGTGTTTTTAATAAAATAGGTACGTGTGGAAATTCTGGTGCTATACATATTGGAGAAAGTCTAATTGTCTCTCTTGTCAACCTCTTGAGGGGTTTATCATTAACCTTTTCAATATTTAATCGTCCCCTTTCGTCCATCACCTCGTTGAAATTATCACTCGAACCCACTCGGTCCCTCTATTAAAATTATCTTTTCGCTCATTTCAAAAGGTCCCCCTATTGCTGAATCTTTGATCATTATTATTAAATCTATTCCTCTCGAACCCTCTATTATTTTGCGGTATTCTCGTAAAACTCACTTATTTGGTCCTCCTTATTTCGAATTCCTCCGTTTCTCCCTTGCTTCAAAAATTTGGCATCCTATGCGCATTTTTACCTCGTCTTTCCCCTTATGGTTCTGATAACCCCCTTTTTAATTTGCATGAATATCTCTCTTCGAATTTAGCCAGGACTTCTAAAAAAATTGTATGTATTTTGTGGATTTCGGACTTCCGGTCCTTCCCTTGGTTCGGTCGAACTAAAAAAATGATCCACTAAGTCTGCTTGGGACATTCCAATCTAAACTTCTCTCTATTTTTAGTAATCTATATACAAAAACAGTCGCCTCCTGATTTCTTCCTTTGTGATGCAAAAAATCCGACTGTAGTTCTTTTTTTTTTTTGATCCGGGGGGAAAACCCCCGCTAATTCAGCTTTGAGCCGCAAAAAACCTGGCTGTATTTTTTTACTAACAACGACCCAAATATCGAATACCAATCTTGAGCCCTTCCCCGAGATGACTTTTTAAGTAAGCACATGACAGATTACTTGGGTTTCGTAACTGAATATTATTTCGATACTCAATGAACTCTGCCCTTCTCCGACCCCGAAAAATAAATTTTGGTAGTTTTATTTCCACCTACATTACCTAACCCCAAAATTTAAAAACGTTCGGGCGCCATTGAGACATAACCCTCCTGGTACCCTGTTTTCCCGGGTCCGCGTAAGCAGAGGTGTGGGATTTAAAATGAGACATAATTCTTAATACAACTTTTTTTAAAATAACTTATAATACTTAAATTCTAATTTTGACAATTTTATGGGAGAGTCGGCCCCAAAATTTAAAACACTTTTAAGTCAGATCACCAATTAGATCCTCATCTCAATTATCTAAATAATCCTGTTATCTATTTCTTTAGCTAATATTACCTTTTTCCCGTCTGGTCCGCCAAAATATAATCTATAACTTTATATAA
>BMAV01009049.1:0-15709 GCA_019973955.1 Trichonephila inaurata madagascariensis
TTTCAAGACGATTGGGAAGTTGACTATTTTGTCGTAAAAAACATGGATCATTAATTGTTGATTTGTCACGAAATACTGTTTTTAAAAAAATACCAAAAACAGGAATCATTCAATTTTTTCCACCAAGGTCTCTTTAAAAGGTGATAAATAGGCTTTTCGAATAATGTTGCAACAACAAAATTTTTGTCGGGGTAATCCCCGGGTAAAAAACATTTCATGAATTTTTTAATATTATTGGTAATCATAGAAACCGTTTACTGATGCATAAAATGGAAGGTGTTTCAAATTCTTCAAATTTGGTTAGTAACAAAAAAAAATATAAAAAAATTAAAAAAAAAAAACAAAATTAAATATTATGATCAATTTTCCACATTTTAAATTTCTAATTTATCTTGATCTTAAACATTTCCCCCCCCTCCCCCCCCATTTATCTCATGTTACCCCCGATGAAATGGCTGACACATTTGTGTGCGGCCCGGCAGAAAAAAGGTTGAGTATCCCTGCTCTAGATGCAGCACCATTGGATAAAACAAGCTTTTGTTAAATTTGTGATGAAGATTTGATTTAACCTGATCACACACATTATATGCTAGTTAGACGTCAGGTTTTTTTTACACTGGTTTTAAGATATTATAAATTCTTATCTGCTGTATTCAACTTTTATTAAAAGATGTAATTACAAATTTAATGTAGTTAAAAAATTTTTAATGTTAATTTAAATGGTGTTTTACTTAATTTTTTGTGATTTTGTCATATGTATATACATATTTATTTTAAATTTAATTTTTTAATAAATAAAAAAATGAAAATTTTTTTTTATAAAAAAAAAATTTTTTTTTTTACTTGTTTTAAAGCGAAGAATACAATAAAAATTATGTAAAAGTTGTTTTATATCTAGGACAGCGTTTCTCAAACTGTGGGACGCACCCCCTATATATAGAGGGGCCTATTAACTCTACCAGGAGGTACGTAAGCGCATTTAAAATTCCAAAACAAAAGATTATTTACTATAATTCTTAATTTACTGAAAGTAAACATCCAAAATACCTTTTGATATTATAAAAAAAAAAATGCTCATTTACACAGACATAATACACTTATAAAGTAGCAGTACTTTACATACAATGATTTTGTAATTAATTTAGCAATACTAAGTTAAGAACAAGTTTAATAACTACCAGTGTCTTCATGGGCTTGTTATGTATAAAATTATACACAAAAATTAACACAACTTGATAATTTTTATGATTTATAAGTTATCCCTAAACTGTAGATTAAAAGTTAAGGTTTCCCCCCTCCACTTTTTCCATGCGCGTATTGATGTATTGGGGAGGGGGGAAAAGGAATACATAAGCAAATCCCCTTAAATAAATATATCCTTCGGAAAAGGTCTTTTTATTTGATTCCAAAGTTCGGGAAAAATTTTAGGATGTAGTGCAAGAAAGATCGTACTTCGTAAAGACGTATATATACGTCCGGGGACATTAACGCTTTGGCTGAGGGAGACTTTTATATACGCCGATGGCACTTAAGAGGAAAAAGTCGTATTGTAGCTTTAGCGTTAAAGTATAGTATTATTGAATTCAATACATTGTTATTGTATGGAGGGGGGGCATGATGAAAATTATGATTGAATATTGGGTCGCAAATATTAAAAGTTTGAGAAGCATCGTTCCAGGAGAATAAAATTATAGTGCATGCTCATTTTTAAAAACATTTCGGTGTTTACGTATTACATATAAACCTTGAACAATTTCACCAAATCAAAAGATATCGTCAATTCAAAATATCCCCAAATGCTCTCGTCGTTATTATTATTGTGTTCGAACAAGTGTGGTAACAGTCTTTATTGTTGGCTGCATATCGCACCATTTATCAATGTCTTTTGATTTGGCGAAATTGGTTGACAGTATCATACGTAAGTACCAACAAGTTTTATATTTTTAAAATCAAATGTAAAACAGAAGAACAAATTACTGTTGGAAATTATCGAATTTTTTTCTGTCCGATTTTCGTATTTAATAGATTCCTAAGTACTGTTTTTCCGTTATGACCATACTAAGCATTTGTCGCCAAATTGGCGCATTTGGTATATTTCTTTGTCTTTCTGCGATACTATAGGCTTTAATACAGAGGTTCCCAAACTTTTTTGTCTCATTGACCCCTTGCCATGTTTTTCAGTTTTGGATTGACCCCTGCTTACCAAATATTGAATTTTTACAAATTTATCAACTTAAATGTCTTTTTGACAGTTAGTATAGAGCTGCTTACTGTAAAAGCTTTAAAAAATTCTAACTGTAGTAAGTATAGTGTTCAAAACTTAAAAGGGCAAAATTTATTTTCAAATTAATTAATATACATTTTTATCTAAATTAATTTAATTTAATTAATACATAAAATGACTGATCAACAAACAAATTTTTATAATAGAAGGGATGAATCTGGTACTTCAACAATACATTTTCATCATTTGGCATCAATCTTGTCAGGTTTAACCCTGAACTCCTCGGTTCTAGTCTTTCTTTCTTTTTCTCTTTACTGTCAAAATCTGAAAAATATTGCAGCATATCGATAAATAGCGAACATTCAAAAATAGCTAACAAAAGTCAACGACTGTCCGTATACTTTTACATTTCCCCTATTTTTAATTTCAAAATTAATTTTCTAATGGTACTCTTGGCAAAACTGAATCAAGACAATATTTAGCATCCGGCAAGAATGAATTGAACAAAATTAAAACATCAAAATTTTAACGAGAGTCGCCACTAGATGGTACGACCAATGAAATGGCTTCCACTATAGGGCCTTACTTGTCTGCAAAATGCTTAGTTGTCAAAATGCAGCCCATTTGAAACAAACAAACTATTTTCACAAACATAATCGGAATATTTTTTAAAAACACGGCATTCTTTTTTGTTTACTTTTTCTTCTTACTTGGTACTTAGTTATCCCTCTTGAGAATTTTAAATTTTACACGTATGTTAGTCCATGCCTTATTCTATTGTTTTAAATTCAAAGCTACGTATTTTCTTCTCAAAGAAAATGGATAACTTAAAAAAATAGGGGAAAAAATAGGTAAATTTTTTCTTTAAAAAAAATATTTTATTTGAAAAAAGTGCTAAAAAACAGTTATATATCATTGATAATAAATCAGGATATATTTAAGCCGTCTAATACAGCCTTTTTCTGCCGAAAAATTTAGTACTGTCGCATCAATGACTGCTCTTTTTAAATGGATGTATTTCATTCAAACTAAATTTATTTTTTGTATTTAAAACACTCTGTATGTAATTCAAATCTTACTTAAAAGCTCAAATACTTTAAAACTGTATTTTAATATAGGTATAAATTTCTCATAGATTTTTTTAATTATTTAAAAAACAATTTAGCAATTAATTTCATAATTTATTTAAAAATTCACAATTATAATTATTTTTTGATAAAAATTGCGAAAGTTGAATTTTTTCGCAGCTTTTCTACCAATGATACAATGGGCTAAATTCAAGGCACGTCATTAGTCACATGATAACTGCAATCACGTGTCTCCAGGCAATCAGTTCATAAATTCATATGACATCATAGCCACATGGTAAAAGTAATAATGCATTTCCTTTCAGTCATTTCATACTCCTCGCTATTACCAACTTTCGCTTTTTGTAAAATCTTTCTGTAAAAAGTACATACTTGCCAAGAATAATAACGCACATAAGTAAACAGAATGCTCTTGATTTAAAAGCACATGAATAATATAAGCATTATTTTTCTTATTTTGAAAATTTTTTTGAAGAAGCTTGATACTTTAATATTTTTCCCAATCATCAAATTTGGAATTTCATCTAAATATTGCAAGTAGAATTATAAGTTCAAGTCTAATGTCAGTTTTGAAATCAATAGAGAGCACGTGATTGCATTTATCATGTGACAGTCATGAATTTAGCCCATTCACAAGTTTTTGTTAGAATATAAGAAGAATTTTTTTTTAAAAAGTGGTTTAAATTTTAAACCACAAAGACAAATTTAAATATATATGAAAAATATGACAAAAACTTTTAATAACTAAAAAGTTATGAATATTTTTCAAAAAATTTGCATATGACATAAATATTTATTAAAGATTGTACATTTTGAATTAAAAAATATTGAAGGAAAACAAGTGGTTTTAGCTTCTTGAGTCTCGTAACTTCTTAATAAACACACAGCTTCTATTCTTCTCCTAATTTTTTATTGATAAAAATTTTTTGTAAATTTAAATAATAGCCTGAAAGATTTTTCGTTTCAAAAACATTTTTTATTATTTGTAAATAATGTAATTTTAAAGCAAACAGCAAGTCTTAATGAAATTTATCCCAAAAATAATTATTTCTATTAATAATTCTTAAGAATTCATTTATGTTATTACAATTGTTAAATTTGTGTATGCAAATTTTCTTGCGTTTCAGATTCATTTTAATAAAATTCTTTTAAAATAAGCATAATTGCATTTACTTATGAAAATGTCGTTTTTAAAATATATAAGACAAATCGGGAAAAAACCAGTTTAGAATAATATAGATTAAGCATACAAATTAAGAATATCTCCAATTCTTAATCACTCACAATGTTATAAATATACTGCTGTCGGAAAATTGATTTTTTTCATTGCATTAAAATATATTTTCAAAGATTATTTTTCTTTTAAACAATCGTTTGGTAATTTTAATTATATAAATATTATACTAGATCTGTTTGGGAATATAGAAATCGTTTGCTTTAATGCTTAACTGATAACTGTTTCTGTAACTGATTAAAAACTGTATCTGTGAAAAAGAATAATTCTACAGTTCAAATTTTGTCTTGTAGTATTATTTTATAATCTGGATCTTTTGTTGTAGTAGTGTTTACAGAAGAAAATATGTGTTAACTAGAGTGGATGATACGACTTCATTTGTAAAGAAGTTCATGAAGTATTGAGAATTTAATTCTTACTCTCGAATTCTGTGTAAGTATTAGTCTTTTTCTCTGTAAAATAATAGATGTAATTATACCTAAATGTACTACAACGATCACTCTCTCTTTTTTGTGGCCTACGATCATGAACCTATTATAAATATACACAGATTCTTATATGGTATATTTATATCGTATTTTCAATGTTGTAAATAACAGTGCAGGGTCGCTTACACCAGATTGTTTTGTTACCATAAGGTTTTACGACTCCCACAGATTTCCTCTGTCGGCTGTTGACCCATGTGTTTGTTTTAAGATAAGAGAGATGTTTCGTTTGAGAAAAAGTGGCTACTGAATTATCGACATTGAGATTAAAAAAAAATCGACCTTCTTTTTCTTTGACTCGGAAATGATAGCTTTATCAAGTCATTATCCGGGAGCGGAAATAATAGATTCATAGTTAATGAAAGATTGTTGGGAAAAATATTTAAATCATTTTTTAAAAAAATTATTTGTTATTCTATTTTATAAGCATTCATTTTTAAGAGAACCATAAATTATTTTTGATTTACAGAGAGTAAAAATGACTATCATTTTATTGATTTTTTTTGTTCCAGTAGAAACAAAACGCTTATTTTTTATTTTAATAAAAACTTATTATTGCAAATTGTGCTTTTATACTTGATTTTTCTTAAAAATAATATATATATATATATATAACATAAATTTGATGAGTTAGTAAAAAACACTTCGGTAAAAGGAAAATGGTATGTGTTATCAAGACAAACATTAAAGTGATAAGTGAGAAGCATGCGGTTTGTACCACATTTTTCATGTTTCTGAAAATAGGAAAGTGTGTTATCACACAAAAAGATAAAAATATATGATTAAAAAAAAGCAAAAAGAAAATACATGAATTCCGACTTTCAGTTTCTTAGTACTCTCTTAGAATTATGTTTGCCATTCTGCACGGTCGTGCCATAAATTCTGATATAATTACAAAGAAAACGAAAAAACTTTGCAATCAAACGTAAAACCAAATCATTTTAAAGTTTTATTTTATCTTTAAGCGTAACATATTGCACCTTTTATTTAAAATGATCACCTTTTGACTTTACAAAAGCCTTAAGTGTCTTTGGCCAATCATTCAACTAGGCATGCATGAACTACCTCCACATGAATTTCCATCGCTGCCTTCCATAAAGAATGTTTAAGACTGTTCAAATTGGGATGCCGTTTTTAGTACAACTTTTCCTTCACGATTTATATATGCATGGACTTAAATCCCGATAGTTAGATGACCAATCCTTATGCTCTGAGGTCAGGCACATTCTTTTTTCTCTGGATCGTTTTTGTATTATGAACAGGAACAACTCTTTAAAAAATACAATCGTTTCCAATGAACAGGTTTAAGTTCAGGGCCTTCGCCATTGGCTCTACGATAATGTCTTGATAATTTTTTGCCTTGATTTTCGTGTCTTTCTCGTAAAAATATATCTCTGAAACGTCTTCAGAGCTGTCACCCCACCAAACCATTACGGAAGTCGGGTGATTAGCTCTCACACAGCATGCATTTTTTAATCTCTTTAGCGTATTGGGCTTTTTACGTGTACACGGCCATTCTGGCGCTTGAAAGATTCTTCATTGTAAAACATGATCTTGTCGGTAAATATAATTCGTCTGTGGTCGCTATGAGCATGCCGCAATATCAGTGCTATTGTTTTAAGAAATCTCTGGCGCTTTAATTTTTTTGTAAGAAAATGGACGGTTATCCCTTGACAATCTCTGAGTCTAGGTCAGAGGTTTTCAAGTTTCTTGACCCCTTGTTTTTCAGTTTTGGATAGATTCCTCCTTACCTAATGTTGAATTTTTGCAAATTTATTAACTTAAATGTCTTTTTGACAGCTGGTACAGAGCTACTTACCTTAAAAGATTTAACTTTCTAACTGTAATGAAGAAAGTATTTTTAAACTTGAATATATTTTAATTAATTAAATTTAAAAATTTTAAATTAAAACCTAAAATAACTGTTCAGTGGTGCCACAAGGGGGTTCCCCAGGGGTCCCGACCCCCAAAACCATTGATTTTTCCCCCATTGATTATAATTATAAATATATAGTACTAAAAATTTTTAAATATTTGTTATTAATGATTAATTTTTTATAATGTAAATTATTTATTAAATAATTTTTTTACTGTTCTTTGTTCCCCAAAATCGACAAAATCAAAGGGCGATACAAGAATGATGGACTTTCAAATTGGCCCTCCCCATCCCCGCCCTGAAAAATTCCTGTGTACACTACTGAAGTTTCATAAAATATCTGAGCAACAAACAAATGTTTTTAATTAAAGAGATGAATCTGGAGTTTCAATTATAAATTTTCAACATTTGGCATCAATCTTTTATAACCTTTAAAACTCCTCGGGCCCCTAATGTTAGGTCTTTTTTTTCTTCTTTTGGAGATTGACGACCGCGCTGAAATTCCTTCTCACTAGGAAAAGCAAAAACATTTTATCATGATATTTCATAATTCGGGATAAATAACATTTGTGTATTTTTACAATCAAATTTGCTGTGACATCCATTTCTAAACTTTACTTTAAGATCCTCGTTAATGCCCATTCCGATTAGCTCCTCTTTTAATCTGACATTTAGTGCTGCTTTTTCACTGATACTATATGAATTCATTGCCTATTTTGGTACGAGTATTACCATAGGCAAAGCACTCTCAAGACGCAGTTTCAAAATTTGAATAGAGGGCATTTTAATATTGAACAAAAAGTTAAAACGTTTTTTCCCTGGCAGATGGACGGTAAAAAAATTGGAAAAAATTTCGTCCCAATATTATACTCCTTTGGGTTTATTCGGCGAAACGCTGAAAAAGGGTGGTCCCTTTTTTAATAAAATTTATGCTGCCACCTTGTAACTGCAAATTAACCTCATTAAATTTAGTAAATAAATCTACTAAATAGGTTTCCGCTTGATTAAGTTTTCTTTTAAAATTAATGTCACGTTCTGGTTTAATAAGAGTCACTATTTACACTTCTCCCCAAATTATTTCTTCAAAAAGACATAGACCTTTTCAGGTCGTCCGGGGCCCCCGGGGGTCAATATGCACCACTTTGGGAATCACTGACATTGGGTCTTCGTTTACTATGAGTTCTTTTGTCACGTTTATCTGCTTAGCAAGAAGAGCTTCTTTCAACTACTTTTCCCCTTTTCTTTCACGGGAGCTGGTGTTCTCACTGAGTACGGAAGACCATTCGTAGTACGATCTGGATCACGCGCTGTTGGTTTCAGAAAATCTTTTAGTTGTTCGATAAATGAATAACTTTTTGATATCTAAATGTGATTCCTTTGACTGTGTTAAAGCTCTGACGAATTTAGAACAAGAGAGAAAGACTACAATTTCTGTGAAAATTTTTGCAGAAGTTCACCAATGTCGAAATTTAAAATCTCCAGCAGACAATCTGTAAGGGGTTCTATTCGGGTCTTCTACGAATACTCTTGGGGAAAATATCCTTTAACTGTGATTTTAGTTTAAAACCGTTTTCCCCGGATTGTGAGGGGCTCATCGCTTTTTTAAAAAAAACTCCTTTTGGTTTTTTTTGGGGCCCAAAAAAGGTAAATTTTTTCCCAACCAAACCCAAAAACGAAGCTTGAATATGCAAATTAAAAACCCTTTTTAAATGGCAAAATTTAACGTAAGCGTAGCCTATTGGGAAGTGTTTTGCTATTTTTTTTGGGCGCGTGAACTGAAGGAAGAAAAAAGGGCATTGAGTGTGAAGTATCCGTGATAGGCGATCAAGCCAAGGTGTTTTATTCCATTAGAGATAAACAAAGGATATTTAGGATCCGAGAGGATTCGGTTAAACAAAAAAGATTAAATAGGATAATTCTGTTATCTATTAGGACTTTTATAAGTTGAGTTAGGAATAGGGGGGGAAAGGGGGAAATCACGCTTATTTGGAATACGTATTGTGTTTTTCCCTCAGATCCCCAAGTTATAATATAAATATTATCATTGTTAGTGTTTGTTTAAAATCTTAATAAAGACATTTTAAGATCACGGCGACGCCTGGTTCTTCATTCACTCCAACACCTCTAGGTCACGAAGAAAATTAGGAGGGTATCACCCCGGCGAATATCCACAAGATGACTTTATTTTATGCAAAGAAAATTCTATTTAAGTGCCGTCGTTTAGTATGCGAGCTAATGGTTAACGTGCGTTGTGAATTCCCAAATGTTAGTAAACAGCGACTGGTAATCGCTCATCTTAAGATTAATATTCGATAGAGAAACCATAAGGAAGTGGTTAAGTTACCAAACTTGGGAAGCTGACCTTAATATCGGGCTTCAAGAAGGATCATACAAGGAATAGCCACTCCAATTAAGTACCTTCCAAAATTTTGTTATCTGGTTACGGGCCAGAATTTCATATTGCTCCCAGAGTTAAGTAATAAAAGTGTATTTCGAAAAAGGGAAAAAGAATAAAAAAAATTTTGGCTGTTTATTACCCGGGCTGCTTTTCCCCCAAACTCTCTCAAAAGCGCCCTTTGGGAAAATTTTAAAACTTGTACAGGGGGACGTATGGTAGAAAAGGGAAACGTATAGTGGGAAATAACACAGTGGTTTACAAGGTTACCCCCCCTGCAATGCCCAATTTTGGGGGCCCCTAACCCTTTTATCTTCCCCGCGAGGGAAAAAGGTGTACCTACCCCCACTGGAATAACATAAATTAAACTAAATTCCTCCTATATATATATAAAAAGGCAAAGTCTTATATAAAAATTTTTTTAACCTCTTATACAAAATATTTAAAAAAATTTAAACTCAATTCTGAGCTTTGAAGAGTAAAATGGATATTTTTATATCAGGATATAAGAAACATTATACCGAGCAAAGACAGTTTTGTTTCTTTTCTATTTGAATGAAATTAAATTCATATTCATTTTAGTAAAAAAAACTCTTTAATTAAAAAAAAAATTGCGATCATCGGAGAAAATGGTGATACACAAAGTAGATTGATAAAATAATATTCAATTCTGAAAAAAGAATTATACATGCACACACAAATTCGTCAATATATTTCAACATTAAACTTTAAATTCTTTAAAAAAAGGAAATCTAAACAATAAATAATTTAGTCACTCGTACGTGATAAAATGACCATTACTGAATTAAATTCGTACTTACTGATTCATTAAATAACTTTGTGACATCGCGCATATTCAGTCGCAAAGATTAATAAAAAAGAACGAATCCGCTCTTTCTGGAATAACGCCATTGAAAGTAACTAATAGTAATAATTTTACCTTCAAAACGTCACTTGCGCTTTTGTCTTGAGGCTAAGACCCTTGCAAATCCAGTCCACTCACACCTTGCTTTGCCTCTTCGTAGGTATACGTGCTGTCAGTTGGTTGAATGGAAAATTAAATTTAACTTTTACCGCACTTCAACTAGGCTTAACTAATTTTCAAAACACCCCGACTGGATTTTAAGAAAACAAACTGTAACTTGTCCACCTACTCAATTTAGTATGGAAACTTGAAATGTGTGTAATTTATGATCTGGAGTGAGATGTAATTCTTTTTTCCTCTCTGTGTGATATAAACGATAATAAAAATATATCTTTTAAATTTATTTTTAACCCTTTTTTTTTTAAATTTTGGAGGGGAATTTAAGCTTTAAATTTTTTGAACAATAAAGTTAATTTTATATATAAATAATTTTTGCAAAAACCAACCTTTTTAAATAAAATTTTGAAAACTTTTTTTTTAAAAAATTTACTTCTCTCTCTGTGACAGGGGAAAAAACACCGTTATGGTGCCGCCCATCGGGTATAGTTGTTAGTGACGCTGACTGTTGTGTTGTAGTTCCTGGGTTCGAATCCTGGAAAAGGCATGGATGTTTTCAAATTTATAAATTCCTTTTTGCGGCTGGGGGTTATTAAAAAAACCGTTTAGGTTGGGGGAAAGGGGGAAGGGGGGGTGGGGGGGCCCCCTGCCCCCCCTGGTTTTTCCCTAAAAATTCAGGGAACCAGGCAAATCGTACTGTCACCTGTTTTGGCCCAAAGCTAAGGATAACGACAGGCGTAAAACTACCCCCCTTTTCAGCAATAAATTTTCCCGTGGGCCTGGACCCGGCACCCGCAGACGGGTGAAATTAACAACAACAAAAAAAAATTTTTGGAAACGAAGTTATCTGTACCCTTACGGTAGTATTCCCCGAACGAAACACTTTTCCGGGGGGGGTCAGTAGGGGACATCCCCGAAATTTCCCAAATTTCGGGTCAAGGGACACCCGGGGTTGGCACCCCAATCTCCTTCCACTCCCACCTCAACGTGAGATTTTTGAGCCATGATGAATTTAATAGGCGACGGATTTCCCTTTTCAGTTGAACCCAGGGGTTTTGCAACCCCTTCCTTTGGGGGGAAAGGTTCCGGCCAAAAAATTTTAAAGGCCTTTGGGAAACCCCCCTTGGGTTTTAAAATGCGTTTTCAAAAAAAAACCCCCTTTTTTTTTTTAAAAAATTTTGGGAAAAGGGAAGAAAAATTTTCGGGTTTGATTTTTCAAAGAGAATTTGGGGGAATTTTTTTTTGGGTTATTAAAAAAAAGGGAAAGGTTTTAAAAACCCAAAAACCCAATTTTAAATTTCCGGGGGGTTGGGGAATCGGGAAAATTTTGGTTGGAAATTTCCTTGGGGCGTTTAAAATTTTTGGGGTTATATAACTGCCCCCAATTGGCGCCCTAAAAAAAAAAAAATTGAAAATTAAAAGGTTTCCCAAAAAAGGAAAAATTAATTGCCCTTTGTTTTTAATTCATGTGAACGTAAAATTTTACAAAGGGGCAAAAAAAATTTTGCGGGGTTTAATTTAAGGAGGTTATAAGGAATAAAGGAAAAAATTTTCGGTTTTTTAATGTTACAAAGGGACCCAACAATATGAAAAAAAAATTTTTTAACATGCAAAGGGGCCCCCAAGGAGGGAGTTCAAAGGGAAAATTTTTTGATACAGGGCCCACTCAGGACAAGCTACGCCGGTGGCTACTAGTGGTATTCTTCATATTTTGTGGGGGCAACATATGTTGGGGGAAAAAATTTTTAAAAAACGGGACCACACAAGTTTAACATTACATTACACGTTACGCTGAGTTCTTGGATTTCACAATACAGGATTTTTCATTATTACACGCAATCATCTTAGTAATATTTGACCAAGTTCATTACTTAACAAAACATTGCCGATTACGAATATATTTTGTGTCCGTCTCTTTTAAAATTAATATTGATTATAATTTGAATTATTGCAATGGACTTTGAGAGTCCGTATGACTATTATATATCTATAGCTTAATTCTCAGTAGCGCAACAGCCCTGAGGGGAAAAGGGCCCACTGTGCTCCCAAATCCAAAAACGCAACCTTTGGCCTTGAGTTGCATGAACGGTTTCCGGGCCGGGGGGTCAGTCTGAAAGGGAAACCCCCCAAAGTTCCCGTTCCCAAAACAAGGGTGCCCATTTATCGACCCTTTAAAGGGAAAGAAAGGTTGGAGTCAACCAAAAGCCCAAACCGGGGTTTTTAACCTCGGACCTTTGGGGGGGTTTGAAGCGCAAAGCACTAAACCCCTTTAGCCCCTGGCCAGTATATCTTTACTTTTTGAAAATTTTTCAAATTTTCGGGACGGGCATTTAATAAAAATAATAGCACTTCTTTTTTTTTATTAAAATGACTGATCTAATTGTCATTAAAGAAAATTTTCTTAATATTTTTTTGTATTCTTTTATAACTTTTAAAAATAAAAAGTATATTTGGGTTAAAAATTTTTTAAATTTTAAAAAGTTTGAAGTGGAGATAAAACTCAAAAGACTTTTATTACTCATTTCATAATTAGCTAGGAAGTTACTTGTTATTTCACGTATATTACTTTTGTTACATCACTCAACTTAACTTTACTTTTACTTTCATTTTACAGCTTTACTTTTACTTTCATTCTACAACTTTACTTAAATTTACAACCCGGTTACTCGTACTTTTTGCTAATAACCAAACCCATCATTTAAAAAAGGGTTTTTTTTGAAAATAAAAATAAAAAAAAAACTATTTAGTTCTTAACTGCCAAATATAATTCGATGCCCAAATTCTGGAAAAAAATTAATCCAAAAAAGGCCCGGGCCCACCCCTGGCCTTTTTCATGAAAAGCCCAACCCAACCCCAAATTCTCACCCGTTGAATTGTAAGGGGGTTTTTCCCAAAAAAATCATTTCTTAAATTTTTTTACTTTTTTTTTAATCACTATCTTAATTAGATCTATGCTATAGGAGCGTGTCAACTTAAATAGTAATCTATCTAGAATCTAAATATACTTATCCCAAAGGAAGATCCTAAAAGAAAAATTTTTTAAATATTTAAAAAGGGCCCCCGGATTCCCTTTTAACGAAAACCCCCGGCGATTTTTGGGATTTAAAAATTTTAATTAACTTCTTAAAAACCCAAAATGGCAACAATCACCATCCTCTCAACTTCCCTCTTTACTTGTGGCCCAAAACCAGGGTGCAGGGGATCGGTCCCCCCTTGTTTTAAAATTAAAAAAATTAACCAAAAAGGGCCCCTTAAACAAACAGGCCTTTTAAAATTTTTCAAAAAAAAAAACGTTTTTTTTTGTTAGAAAAATTGGAGGGGGCCGTAGGTGTTCCTCCCCAAAGTCAACTTGACCAAAAGGTTTAAAAAAATTTTTTTCCCAAAAGAAAGGTTCGGTGGCGGCTTGGGACGTAAAAATTCAATCAATCCCTTTTTACTTGACTTTAAATAGCAACCCTCATTTACATAAATCACGGTTCCTTTACAAAAAGAGGTTTTATAATCATAAAACGTCCTAAAAAGTATTTATCCAGAGGATTAGTCAGAATTGGGAGAACAGAATTCGGAACAACTTAAATTTAAAACGGGCCTTATATTTGAGGTAAAAAAAAAAAAAACCAGTTTATTTTTAGAAAATTGCTGAAAATCTCGATGGTACGCGATTACCCCTTCCCTAACTGAAACCAAAAATCTTTTAATCTTAAAAAAAGACAGTCTGAAAATGAAATAAATAAAAAATTAATATAAATTAACTTATAAAGAAAAAAGTTACGCGGTAGGCGTGTCTTAGGCGCGTGAACAGGGAATTCAAAATGAATTTAAAATTGGACGCTGAAATATTCCTGAGATTTTTAAGGTAAGCAAAATATTTTAATGTTGATTTCGCAAGTCACAATTATTTGTAGAAATTTTATTTTGGTTGAAAATCAAATGAATTTGAATATTCATTAATATTTTTTATATGATTTTTTTTATCTTGGAATCGTTTATCTAGGGTCGTTTTGGAGTAATCAGTTTTCTTTATGATATTTTTTTAAAAAAATGCATGATATAAATAGCTTTTAAAATAATCGTTCTATATATTTATCTTACATGAAATGGCTTTATTTGTGTTTATCATTTGGCAACAATCTATGTATCAGAATATATTGGCCGTTGGTAATACGTGCGTTGAAATAAACAACAAAATGGAATGAAAATCGAACCTATTAATAATTTCCAAAATGATCTTAAAACTTTGTTAAAAGATTTATGTAAATTTTAAATTCTTTTAAGATATCAAATGTCAATGCAAGCAGAAATAAATAGAGGATAGAAAACCAAAACTATTCACAAATTTATATAGCTATTACAGTATGTTTGCTTAGCTTTGTCTTTATAATAGCCTGAAAATACTACATTAATATTTTTTTCATAGAAATGTTTGATGTACAGAAAAACTAAAATAAAAAGCAACTTTTTAATTTACTTTCAACGTTTTCATTTTGATTTGTATGCTATTTTTTTTTCGTTAAATTCAGTCTTATCTCTTTTATATTATAAAACGAATTAATTTTCAAATGTAAACATATAACTTTGCGATATGCAAAACCAGAACAAATAAAGCCTTTTGTTTCAAAATTTATTAAACTTTGTAAATATTTTAATGGTTTTGTTCTCTATCACACAAAATTCATAAATGCTATTGAAATTTATAGTTAAATTAATGGGTTAAATTCATGTGACGTCATTAGTCACATGACAACAGCAATCACGCGCTTCCAGCCAATCAATTTATTAACTCATGTGACGTCATAGTTGATGAATACAATCACGTGTTCCCAGCCAATTAGTTCATGCATTTCGCTGTTCACAGCTTGTGCTTTTGTAGAAACTTTCTTTTAAAAACACCTGGTAGTCAACAATAATAATGCCCAAAAAAATGCTCTTGATTTAAAAATGCACGTGTAATACAAGAATTGTTTGCAGTTTGCAGAACTTTTTGTCACTTGATCAAGGTTCAAAATCAGGGGCCCCTTGAACTTTTAATTAAATAGGCTTAGAACTAATTTTTTTTAAAAAATATCGGTTCAGTTCTGGTTTTCACTCTGCCAAAAGTAATGGTTTTCGATCCAGTTTCGAATAACTAATTTTATTTAATGTATATTCGTATTTGTACTAAAAATAAGATTCTATATTAAGCAAAAAAGAAAATGTAATTCTATTAAAATTTAGAAGAATTTATTATTTTTAATTGGTTCACTATGGGAATTGATACAATTAACCAGTAAGCAGAGAACGGCGAACATTGCCATTGTTATCTATTATTCAAAATCGTATTTGACAACCAGGTTCGAGAATCTGGTTTATCTATCTAAATAGTCTATACAAATATCCGTGGATGATCGCATGCTGAGATACGAAAAATATACCTAGGACGGATATT
>BMAV01009050.1:0-11989 GCA_019973955.1 Trichonephila inaurata madagascariensis
AAAATTTTTCCCTCCCCAAAAAAAACTAGTGGGTACTTAGGGGTTTGGATGTAGTCAGGATGTAGCATTTCCCCTTTTTCTCGTCTTCTACAAAATTTCCCCTCACTACCAAATAAAGATATCTTAGTTTCACCCCTCCATATAACTTGGAAAAAAATACTAATTTTGTGACCCTTTTTAAACTGTAGTCTTTTTGCTGTAAACGGGGGAAAGGATTTTTCGTGGAATTAACCTCTTAGTATAACATTTGGCAATCTTCCTGGTTTTTTTTGAACTGGCAGAAACACCTGCATCACCCAGATAACTTCTGATGACCGTTAAACATTCTTTTATTTTGGATTTTTGTTTTCCCGTTAACAGATGGGGGCCCCGGCCTTTTCCTGCTTTTTTTTTTAAAATTTTTTTTGACATCTTAAACAAAACTTTCAGTCTCAGATGTATCACTAAAACCGCTGTCTTCAATTTTTAACATAGGAAAGAATTTCTCGTCAAATTTTTTTTTTAGGTTCAAATTCTATTTTTTTGATGTTATTGTTCTTGACTAAATATCCTGCTGACCTACAGGTACAGGCTTGCCTATAGATTTATCAGGATTCCTAAAAAAATTGAATCACCGATCACGTGTCTTCTACCACAAATTTAAAGGATACTTCCCAAAAATACCAAATTCCGTTCCTTTAAAGTTTTTTCCCCATTGGTGGATAGATTTTGATGTCGGAGGATCGCATTTTCTGTTCAAAACTAAGCTGTACACGCGTGACTGTTTTAAAATTCCGTTAAACAAATCTCCTGCACCTTTGACTGTGGATCCACATCTTTACAAAGAAGCGAGTGTAATAAGTTTATCGTAAAAGGATTGGAATAATGCGCTACGGGGGGCCGATCGGACTAGCCCAAAAAAATCTCGGAGTGTCTTCAACCATGGAGGAATAATTTATTACATTTGGGGTTTAGTTTGAATAATAACCATTACTTTTGGATATTTTTAACCCCGGACCTCTGTATATATATTTATTTGCAAAAAATGATGATTTTAATTTTAAAAAAAAGTTATGTACGGTTTTGCTAAGAAAATGGGAAAAAAAAATCTATAAAAAAATGACGATACAAATATATTAAAATTTAATGTTCTTCCATATTTATTTATTTTGCAGAATAAAAAGATCCCCCAAAATTTTTTAGTGAGTTACTCTATCTCTTTTCGAATAGTGCAGGATTCGCAACCCCCGCATGCATGCATTCAAAAAGAACTTGAAACTCTAAAAAAAATCAATGATTTTGAGATTCTTTTAATTTCCCGCCAAATACGAATTTTTCTCATGGCTTATGATTTTTTTGGAATGGTGTCTAGTGTATGATATAAAACAAATTTTTTTCCTTGGATTTTATTTCGGAAAGAGGGGAAATTTATTTTCTTTACTCAGGGCATGAAATATTATTATTTTGGTCAAAAAAAATAAAAAGAAATATGTACTCTTGGTTGGATTTTATCATACTTTTATACTTCAATTCGAAAGACAGACATAACAGAAAAAATCCAACAGTTTGATTAAAAAAGAAAATATGAATTAATTTAAAATTTTATGTAAAAATAAAAAGAAAAAAACAATAATATTAAAATAAAAAATATATATATAATAAATAAATTAATCAATTCTACTTAGATCCAAAAAAAAAATTTAATTTATCTTTTTATTAAATATTACAATTAATATAAATATTATATACATAGGGCAGAATCCAACATTAAATGGTCATTAAATTTTTTTAATTTTTTTAAGTATCTATTTTCAAAAAAAGTGTATATAAAATTTAGTTCAACTGAATGCTTTAAGACTTGAGAAAAAAAAATTTTCAAGTTTTGACACAACTCGCCAAAAAGGTCAAGTCCCAAAATGGTGTGTATTTTAATTTTTAAATAATTATTCTAATCAATTTTTTATTAAATTTTAATTAAAAAATTGTATTTCATCCAAAATAATGATATATATAAAATTTCAGTTTGTTTAGAGCTTTTTAAAAAGTATTTTATTAACGATTGAAAATTCCACCAAGATAAAAAAAAATAAATAATATAAGAGAGTGTGAGCTAATGTGTGTGTAGGAATTGAAAACGCTTTTGTTTGTTATATTATTATAAGACAAAAATGTAAGAGGATTACGGAAAAACGTTTAACACGAAACGAGGGGACTGAAATAATTTTTCGTGCTAAAGGTTATTGGGGAAAAAAATTTTAACAAAATTAAGTTTATTGAATACATTTTATTTGCTAGATATGTATATATCCCTGCATTTAATAGAAATCAAGAAACAAAACATTCAAAAAAAAAATGAATGTAATACAAAATTTATCAATACCAAAAGCTTAACAGATTTCCCTTATCATGTTCTGTTTTTGAACAACAGCCTTAAGAGGGTCTATCTTCATTTTAAGCGAAATAGTAGTTTACTTTCCCCCTGAGTTCTATGCCATTGTGCTAATAAATTGTTTTTTCTAAAATAGAAAAATAAGAAGCAAACCAAACTCAGTGATTTTTTTCTCTCACTGCGATGTAATCATCACTGAATTTCAAAGCCAAGTGATGAGAGATGAGATATTTTGTGTGTCGTTTGTAGGGGTGGAACGTGAAAGTACCTTAGACAAACACAACTAGCTTCTCACAGGTTATTCCGAGGGTATTTCAAAGTTAAGTTAGCCTCCTTTCTACGAAACATATGAAACCACCTCTTTCATTTCATAGCTATCTTAAATCTCGCCTGCGAGGCTCTTGTTTTCCGAAACATTCCTAGAAAGGAAATGTTTTCGTGTTAAGCGATTTTCGTTTCGTGTTAAGGGGGTTAACCCATGTAATGGGTTAAAAAAATCAATTTTTTTCATAAATTGCTTCCTTAACATGTCTAGAATACGGTGGTAAAGTGATTTTTTAAAATTCGAAGTCATTATAAAGAAGCAGGTGTTAGAAGAGCGGCTGTTCGGTGCGCTAAGTTAATATTTTCATTGTTTTAATTGGACTTGAAACTTTAAACGCGTTTTTCTCAAAACTGAGTTTTTTCAACATTTCCTCCATCATATCTCAAGAACAGTTTGATCGAATGACTTCAAATTTATGGAGTAGACTCAGACGCACCAAATGGACTACGATCATTCCAAAATTCAAAATATTTCTATTTTTTATAACAAAAACATTACAAATAACCCCATGAAATTCGAAACTTTTTCTTCAGAGGGCTACCAAAAATCCAATTTCTGACATTTTCAATTGAGTATAGTCCATTCTGCGCGCATTTAAGCTTATAGATTAAAACGCCGGTAATTTATTTTTTTTATTTCAGATAAGCCAATCAGCCAGAATCGTGGAGGAAGTGAGCTACTATTTTTTTCGAGGCGGTTGTGTTCAGAGCACTATAACTCACGTTCCATTGGATAGTTTTGGCTAAACATTTATATACATACTCTTAAAATACATATAAATAACTGATAAAAACTTAAGGTTCTCTCTTTTTACTGGTTGTAAAAAAAATTCCCTAAAAATGGTAAAAAAACAGGCCGTGACATGGGTGCACCTCCTTAAGTGAAAAAAATGCATGAAAATACATAGTAGTTTTCGGGACTGTTGTATTATTTCGTGTTAACCGATATTTCGTCTTAAGGTATCCGACTACGTTCGGAATGGTGATTCTAAAAAGGCGCATAAATGGATAACTTTCATGATATTTAGTGTCACTTAGATTATAATACATGTATACAATTGTTTTATAAGGACATTTTGAAAAAAATTTATTTTAAATATTTGGGAAAAATTAACAAATTTTTCCAAAAGGTTTTTTTTAAATCTTTCTATATTTTTGCTTTAATACCAAAAAAAAGGTCTGATTTTAAAAAAATGGTACTTTTTAAAAAACTTTTTCAAAATTTTCCCCCTTTTTTTAAAAACATAAAACCCCTTAAAATTTTTTTAAAAACCCAAAAACTATTTGGTTCTGGGGCATATCGGCAAAATATTATTACAAAAATTTTTTTTCAAAGGGGGAAAACCGAAAAAAATACTACTTTTTTATTTTAAGCAAAAAAATTTTAAAATTTTCTTAAAAAATTTTTTAAACATTTTTAATCAAAAATCACTAAATATTTTCCTTTTCGTTAAAAAATCACGGTTCGAACATATCGTTTTAAAATTTTTCCATAAAACGTATTTCTTGTAATTAAATAAAAAAAAAAAAAAAAGTGTACTTAAAAATATTTTTATAATTATACTGTCCGGAAAAAAAAATCGATTAATAGTAGTCAAAATTTATATTCTACCCCTTTTTTTTAAAAACCCAAAATGATAAAAAAATTTCAAATGTTGATAGTATCTCGAAAATTAAAAATTTAAATACGTAAAATTCAATACCAGCATCCCCCCCTTACGCAAGAATTTTTTCTTTTTCCCAAATGAAAAAAAAATATTTTTAAAAAATTAAAGTGATGGGAAACTTAAATATAATTTTAACAACAAACGATTATTAAACAACAAATAAATTAATAATCAAAAAAAATAAAGTTGCATAATTTATTTTAATCAAGAACGATAAAAAATTTTAAAGAAATTTTTTAACAAAAATTTCTAAAATACGTATAATTTAAATAGTCAATTAAAAAATTTGTTGAAAGTAAAAAAAAAAATTTAAATAGAAATATATATATATATTTTACAATCAATTATTTTGATTCTCACAAATTTATAATATAGGAAAAAAAGAATTTTCTTTAAAATAGGAACATTAAATGAAAGTGTTATTTACTCCCTTTTTTCTCAGAAAAAACAATTGGGAAAAACAATAAAGTTAAATTAATAATTAAAAATTATTTATAATTTAAAAAAATCATGTTTTTTTTTGTTTTATTTTTAAAATCTCTTAAAATTCTAAAAGAAAATTTCTTCAACACCTTTTTTTTTAATTTTTTTAACCCAAAAAATTTTAACTTTCAAAAGTGAAAACAGGGGGGTTGTTATTCAAAATTAATGGGGATAAAAAAAGGTACGTCCACCCTTTCTCTTTTTTTAAAAAAAAGAAAAACTAAAAAAAAGTAAAAACAAAAATAGGGATTAGAAACAAAGAATGGAAAAAAAATTAAAGGTAATAGGGTTCCAAAATAAAAGTTTGATTTTTTTTACTATTTATCATTTTTTCCTTTTAAAAAACCCCCCATGGACTTTTTAAAAATTTTAAGAATTTTTATTTTTAATTTGGGTTTTTATACGGGTTTTAAAGAGAATTTTTATAGTAAATACATTCTCCATATTGGGAAAATAACAGTTATCTTTTTAAAAAATGTTGAAAAACTAAATTTTTAAAAAAAAGGGTAGTTCGGGAATGAAGTAACATTTATTTAAAAAATTCATTAAAGGTTAACATTAACTATTTATATTTAAAAATTTATTTTATTTTTTCTTGGTCATTCGTCATTCATTTTTAAAATTAAAAAAATAAGGAACATTTTAAATGAATTTTTATTTAAACTCCCTATAACAATATACTTTCGAGTACATTTTTTTAATTTTTAGGGATGTTCGGTTTAATGAATCCCCCCCTTTTAAAAAAAAGGAAAATTAATATTCTTTATTTTTTTAATCTTTATTTATTATTCATATAACAAAAAATATATTTTAAAAAAAACCCTTTTAAGATAAGGGGTGATTTTTTTAAACAAACTTATTTTTTTAATATTTGAAAGGAATTTTTTTTTGCATCTTCTTTTTTTTAAGTCACTTTTTACCCCCAAAAACCCCAAATTTTTATCTATTTTTTGTTTAAAATTGGTTTTACCCGGATAATTGAATACTTTTAAATTTTTTTATTCCTTTCAAAAAAATTTTTTGGGGTTTTTTTTAAAAGTTCTTATTTTAAATTTAACGTAAAAAGCAGAAATTTAATTTAAATTTTTTTAAAATTCTACTGTTAAGAACAATATAAATATCGATCTAATGTTAAGTAATTTTCTTCTCAACATTTAAATACCAGACTTAGGCTTTATTTTCCAAAACTCTCTTCACAAAGTCATTTCTGATATTTACCGCTTTGATAAATATATTTTAAAACGCCACCTAGCGAGAATTCTGTGGCAGGAGCCATCTCTCAACTCGTTCGACAGCTCCAGTTTAAAAAAGAAAAAGAAGGAAACATATCTCATGAGCAAGCTCCAGTTCCGGTGCAAAACTCATCAATATCGAACACCGAAGGGGATGATCCCGGGGAAATCAAGCCCACTAATCGGAAATGGATGACCCCGTGCATTCCCAGATTAGGCCTCCCTCAGTGGAAAACTCAGAAATATGCCTGTGACCGACAGCTCCGAAGGTTGGCTCCAGTACATTAGTTAAGAAACGCTTGGCCTGCGGTCATCCATGTAGAAGCTCCGGCCAACGGACCGAAGTTGTCGCTGTCAGGCTAACACCTGATAAATGATTACGGGTCAGGGAGCGAGCCGTCCGGTATTGCGAGTTGTACAAATTAATGTCTCCCACCAAGATTCTTTCCGCTTTTGTTTCCTCCTAGAGTAGTTCAGCAGTGGAGATGCTCGGGCAGGAAAAATGTCGGCGGGAGTTATATTTTGTGTGGGAGAGAATTACAATACAAAACCTGGGTATTGATACGAATAAGTGGCCATGATACATAAACATCTTTTACACTTTCTCTAATATTTTTCAATTCCTACTATTAGCTCACACTCTCTATATATTTATTTATTTATTTATCTTGGTGGAATTTTCAATCGTTAATAAAATACATTTTAAAGCGCTCAATTAAGCTGAAATTTTATATACATGATCATTTTGGATGACAATACAATAATTTAATTATAATTAATAAAAATAAATCGATTAAAACTAATTATTTAAGGAATTATAAATACAGCTACGTTGGCATCCTTTTTGGCGACTTGTGTCAAAAGAAAAGATTTTTTTTTCTCACTGAACTGAGAGAAATTTTATACACACGATTGTTTTGGATGACAATACGATACTTTAGTGATAATTAATAAAAATCAATTACCACTTAATGTTGTGATTCTGTCTTATGTATATACATATGTATATTAATTGTAACTATTTAATAAAAAGTAACTAAAATAAAATTTCTCTTTGTTGATCTAAGTAGGAATTGACTTAATTTTTTTTATATATATATTACTTGTGTTATCCATTACTTTTTTAAAAATTAGAATGAATTCACGGAATATTAAAAAAGAAAGAGCTTTTGTGATCCCTTTTTATACGAGATTATTTAACCTCATATAAAAAGATAGATTAACGGAATAATGGCTTCAGGTATCCTAGAGACATTTTTCTTTTTGACTGCAAACCAGTGCTTCTCAAACTTTCAATATTTGCGACCCAATTTTCTATAACAATTTTTATCGCGATTTCTTACAATAACAATGTATTGAATGCAATAATAATAGACTTTGATTTACAATACAACTTTATTTATAAACCATTCAAATTATCAAGATAAGTTTTAAGTTTTGTACATGTTGATTTTAAGTACCAGAGATTTTAAGTAAGCTACGTTTAAGCAATATGTAGGTATTATGTTACTTTTTCTATCTGATTTTTAAATTGGAACTGATTATAAAATATAATTTTTAATTAACTTACATATTTATTACTCCTATTGCCCATTTTTAAATCAAATCCTACGTTTCCAACAACCTACTTTGTGAAAACAGATTTTATTCCGTGGCTGCCTTTAAAGACGAAATATAGATCCCAGCTAAATACAGAAAAAAAATAGAGTGTCAATATCTAATATTAAACTTTCCTCTGAAAAATTTTGCTTTTCAAGGCGTGCCCGTTGGTGTCAACAGTAATTATCAAGCTTGTTCTTTATTTAGTACTTATAAATTAATTATTGCAAATACATTTTGCAGTATTGATGGATTTATAATTATAATAAGTATTATTTTATATTGTGTCAGGATGTATATATTTTGTTTTGCTTCCTTTTAGTAAATTAATATTTTAAATAATTTTTTTTTATTTTTGTCTTTTCGATATGTTTACGCCCCCCTTGTAAGGTTGTCACGCCTGCCTAGGGTGTGCGCCCCACATTTTGAGAAGTGCTGATATAAACATAACTTCTTTTTTCCCTTTTTTTTCTAGAAATTCAATTCTCTCCCTTCATATTTCCCCCTAGTATTATTCAGCTCATATTTTTCGCACGATTACTATTTCTGTAAAATTTTTTTTACTTTTAAAAGGGCCCCGGGACCTTTAAAGATATCCGTGAAAAACCCAAATTAACTTATCTAAAACAAAACAAAAATTTTAAAAATTTTTCCACATAATCATATATATTTACTTTTTTTCAAATTTTCAAAATTTTGGGAAAAAATTTAAAAAAAATTATAAAAAAAAAAAAATGGAAAATTTTTTTAAAAAAATATGAAAATTAAATTTTCCCCCTTTCCCGGATTCTGGAATACAAAATAGATAAAAATTACAAAATTAATTTTACTTGGTATAAAAATTTCACTTTTTGAAGTTATACTCACTTTAAAAAATTTAGGGGGAAAAAATTTTTTTAAAACACAATCCAAAATTTTAAAATTTTTTTAAAGAAAAAAAATTTTAAATTCAAAAAAAAAAAATTATTTTTTTTTAAAAATTGTTAAAAGTTATGAAGAACATTTTTTTTAAACCCGTGTATAAAATTTGTTGATATCATAAATGTTTCCGAAACCCTCCCGGGAATTTAAAAATGTTTTGTTTTGCAAAAAATGAATTTAAAAAGATAAGAAAAAGGGGTTTTCTTTTAAATTTCACCATTTCCAATAACTTCGGAAAATTTTTTAAAACCCCTTTAAAAAAAAGACATTGTATATATTGTTTTTAGATCCTCTTTCGGGATTTTATGCTAACAGCCCCAAAAAGCAAAAAGTTCTTTAAGAACGTGGAATTTATTGAGAAAAACAATCCTTAAAATGCGGATACAGCAAAAATTTTTTTAATTTCCCAGAAGGATTTTAACTTTCTCCAACCCCCAAACACAACTACCAGAGTCAAAAAATACAAACTGAATCAAAAAGGTTATCCACAAGCAATCGCTCACAGCTGAAAAAAGGTAGCCGGAAAAGCCCGTGACCTTGTTTGCATTTCCCCTCCTTTTTCTAACAAAAATCTGTGTTCTTTGCAACAATTAATGGGAAACCCAACCCAAATCCAAAGGGAAAAAATAGATGCAAAAAAATAAACCAAAAGAATAGAAGTTTTTTATGAGCGGGATGGCAATTTAAAAAAAAGTTCAGTTCAAAAAAGATAAGTGTTGACTGACGGCTTACCTAGAATAAAGCCAATCTAGCCATTTCAAAATTTAAAACCATTGTACGCCAGCCTAAAAAACATCAAATGGATTGGACTTTTAGTATTCAACCAAAAGGGAGGAAAATTATATTCTGAACGCGAATATTTTTGGAGGGTTAGTGGCGGATATGTATTTTATAAAAGTGATCAATTGCGCGATCTGTTTAATTAAGGCTACGTGTTTTTGGTTTATTCTCATTTAAAATAAGTTTGTTCGATATCTAAGTAATTTAAATTAAATTCTTAATAAAAGTTATATTAAAATTCTAAAATTCTATTTTCGAGAATCCACACCTCTAACTTACGCTGAAACCCCACGATATGGTCCACGAAAATCGACCATGTCGCAAAATACGCTTACATCGTAGTTTGTGATTTTATGGATTTCTCAAGTGATTTCCAGAAGCATCCATGTGGTCATCAAATAGCCAAATATGATCACCAACGTGCCAAATTTTGTCACCAAAAATGATGCTAACTTGGCTGCATCGCGAATATTCCCCCAAGTTTCCATTGAAATATTATTAAAATGTAAGGGACGGCGTTGCTTGCGAATAGTACAGTTTTCAGCATAAAATAAATACAGCAGAAAGTAATATTAAAATATTAAACATCTCCAGGTATAAAATATTTACATTATTTTAAGGTGAAATTAAGCATTAATTAAGCAAAATTTTTAACAATAATTATTGAAATTTTTTTTTAAACGTAATCAGAGATAATATCTTTTCATAAAGCACCAAAACTTCATTTGTTTGGCAAAATAACTATCCTTAACCAAAAATATCACAGTTGATTCATGCATGAAGAAGTTCAGAAACAACCCCACTATGTATTCATAACCTTTCTGTGCCATTCAATGGAAATGCAGCTTCCACTTTGTTTAAGTTCTACAAATTTGTACACATCATATTTTTCCCCTTTATCATTTCTGTAAAACTATCGTCTGCAGGGATGTAAATGATATAAATTTATCATCCAAAAGAGATGGCAATCCTTTTGATTAGCCGTAGTTAACAGGGTTAATTTTGATGAAGAGACATGGTTATATGTTTATCACTGAGCAAGTGTCAGTGGAATTAATGGTTGTTGTTGGAAGGAGTGCAGTTAGAAAAGTCCTTTGTTGAGAAATTAGACTATTTACGCATTTTAAATATTAAATAATTAGTAGCAAAGTATTAAAGCTCAAGTTTACAGAAATAGTATTTATATAATTACTCATATTGTTCCTTTTAATAAGAGTGTCAATTCATTCATTATTTGTGAAGTATATTATTGAATAGTGCGGGTCCAATTTAAAAAAAAAAGGAAAATATTAACAATTCTTATCAACAAATAATCATTCAATAACATTAGGATAAATTTAGTGTTATTAAATGTTAAAGTCAGAGGGTTTCGCGTCAGACTGACCATCTGGCCGGAACATCTGATCATGCACCTCAGGGAGCAAGGTCAAGTGTACTGAGTTGGGCACAGTAGGCCTTGACCCTCATGGGCTGTTGCGCTACTGAGTTTAAATGTTAAAATGGTAAGTTTGTGTCATTTTTCAGTTTCAATATCAGAATCCACTAGCAAAGAATTGATTAATAATTTATCTCAATATACAATATCTTACGATTAATATAACAGTAATTTCTTACATTATAGTTTAAAAAGCGAATAATTTTCGCTTATAGTTTAGTTTTAACTGTAATTGTGACTGATCCTTGGTTTCTTCGCACTAATAAAAAATTCTCAGGTTTAAAGTATATCTAATTAGAAATTAGATAATAAGAAGAATAATATGAACTATCTTGCTAGCACGCAATTCTTACTTCTATGCTTGTTGTGTTTTGTTATTTTGCCTGATTGTTGCTATTATTAAATACATAAATAATTTATTTCTACCTCAAACGTTTGTAATTTTCTTATTAAGTTACAATATAGAAAATTTTCTGTTAAATTTTATATTGAAGATTAAATAATCTAATTTACTTTAAAAGACTATTATGTATGCCATTTAGTCTGATGGTAAAGAATAAATAAACTATTGCTTAAAAAAACTAAACAGCTGCTTTTAAGGTTAATCGAACTAAAAAGTAAAAAAAAAAATCTTAATATAAGAATTAAGTGATTTATGAGAAAATTAATGTCATTGGGGTAAAAGCGTGTGTGGGGTGCTTTATATCAATTGTTATAATTTTCCCTTTTTTCTATTCAAAAAGCTGAGTTAGTGTAAAAGGGGGTAGTACAAGCAACCCCACTTTTACCACAATGACATTTTTTCTTGTTAATCGTTTAATTTTTTTTTACTGAGTTATTTTTTTTCTTTTTTAAAATTTAAACCCTAAAAACGTATTTCTTGTTTTTTCATAATTTATTTTCCCTTTTTTAGTTCGATCTACAATGGCTTTTTTTTAGTTTTTTAAAAATTATTTATTCAAACATTTTTTAAAAATGTTTGGACTAATTCAAAAAATTTGCCCATCCCCGAGTTGGAACAAATTTTTTTTTTTTCACATGCAGGTCTTTTTTATTTTTTTTTTTCCATTTCAGAAAAACTGGACAATTGTTTATATTATGGTAGAAATTTCTGACGTACTTTTTTTCCTTTTTGGGTTATAACTTAATCTTTTAGTCCCAAATCTAGAAATGGTTTTGG
>BMAV01009052.1:10159-38783 GCA_019973955.1 Trichonephila inaurata madagascariensis
TATTTTATTCAAATATTTAAAACATGATTCATTTTTGAAACTTTTACTTTTGATGAATATAGTACACATATTATACAAGGTACGGCATGGGAGCTCCCTGTTTTGAAAATAAAATAAACACGCTACATGTTTCATATGACTTTGTTATTTTCTGCCTACCACACAACATTGGACCTTTGAATTTACACAGTTTTAAACACAATGTCTGTTAAATGTCGCCCCCCATTATCAATATTTAGGTATCAATATATGCAGTCAATTTCGAAAAGTGTGAGTTACCTTTTCACGCATATCGATCGCTATATTGTCAATTTCGGCTCGGATGTTGCTTTGTAGGTCTTTCAGGTTCTTGGAGCGATCTTTGTAAGCCAGGGACTTGAGATAAGCCCATAGGAAGTAATCAGGCTAGGATAAATCAAGTGAGAGCACAGGCCAGTTAACATCCCCTCGCAGGGAGATCAGTCATTCGGGGAAGGCTGCTCTTAAAATACCACTGGAAACCCTGGAGGTTTGGGCTGTGGCATCATCTTGTAACCCCACGTTGTCAAGATACCTTTCTTGGAGAGTGGGTAAGAAGCATTGTTGGATCACTGTTACATACTGGTCTGAATAGACACAAACTCGTTCCACATTTTTAAGTGTTCTAACGGTCTTCGGAGGTTTTTTCCTTTGTTTGAAGACATTCTCCACTGTTTGGAAGGCATCTATCCACATTGAAATACATTTCCGATCAGGAACACGACCTTGTGGAGGAATATCGAAGTGACAACGAAAGGCACGTTGCACTGCAATAACCGACCGACTGTTAGAGAAATACGCCTTCGCGGCAAAAATGCGCTGCTGCCTCGACCACAACATGTTTGAGACTGAGACTGGCGGGAACACAAATCCCACTTCACCCCTTCCACCGAACTCCTCCCCTCCCTACGAATATCGCTGCAACATGTTCAAAACAGGAAGATCCCGCATCCTAACTTGTAATAGTAGTCAAAAAAGTAAAGTAGGAAAAAATTACTGATTCTAGAAAGAAATCTTTTCAAAATCAAATACTTTTAACATAAATTAGAACAAATAAAAAAGAAATTAAATTTTCTAAAATCATTAAGTAGTTATACAGGGGTTATCATTAAGTCAAACGGGTGAGGGGTAGTATCAGTTCTAGGGAAAATAATAACAAATTATACACATGATTTGGTTTAATGACTAGCGTATTTTTGAAAATGTGGAAAATTGACATGCTCTATTACATCATTAGGTACTGTGACCACACATTTCAAAATTTTACAGGTAGTTTTTTCCACTGACGTTACCTTACCCAGCCATGCTATTAATCACAGTCACAAGTCTGTTAAAAAACTTTTCTGGTTTGATTAAAATTAAAGTAGTTTGAGAAAATATCGTCTAACTTTGATTCTCCAAAAAAAGAAAAATATTACATAGTACCACTAGGCAAGTTTTCAAAAGATGATCCATTATTTAAGATTCTAAAATGGTACAACACTTTTGCTACTTTTCCATCCATAACAATTATTGCCAATTTTTTACAAAAGGATTTCCATTCAAAAAACTCAGTCTTAAGTGTGTAACTCGAATCAAGCAAAATATATATATAAAAAAAGTGATCACTTGATGAGTCATGAGTAACTAGCTAAATTTATTTCGTACCCTGCTTCAGAAATCCTTCAGTACAATTCAGTTACATTTTCGATTGGTTTAAAAGAAGCTAGAAAGGCAAGCACTTCAAACCTTTAATTCATTGAAGTATTACACAAAAGTGTTTTCTTTTTTAGATTTATTTGGAGTCAAAATTAGGTGACATTGTTTTCTAAAACTACATTAATTTTGACTAAACCAGAAGTTTTATGCTTGAGTAGTGACTGTAATTAATAGCATGGCTATGTAAGATTATGTTAGCGAAAAAATCACTGAGGAATTGTGAAATTTGTGGTCACAGTATCTAATAACGTGATGGATGACGTCAATTTTTCACATTTTTAAAAATATGCCAGTCTTCACTTAACTAAGTGATATGGATTTTTATTTTTATTTTCCCTGAACTGATATGACCACCCTTTTCACCCTGAGCCCACTTGATGATGAGTTTCGAGACACCCTGTATATAATATGTATACAACTGGTAATTCAAAATGCGATACTTCGTCTATTCCATTGGGATAGCTAAATGTCCATGAAAAAGCTTAAGGTTGGAAAGAACTACAGACTAATTTCTTATTTTTACAACACTATAACAAAAATATTGGTTTTAGAACTAAGAAAGCAAGAACATAAGATATAAAATTAAAATACATAAACCAGTGGACCATTTTAAGTAGAAATATACTATGCCTATTGGAACATCTTAAAAATTGCTAGCTTTTCTAAAGTCAAAGAGAAAGTTTTGTGAATATTTGGAAAAATAATTTAAGGGAATCTTGACTGTGTTCAAATAATTATTAAAACATAACATTATTAGCTTTTAGAGGATATGATACAGCAGAAAATGTTTAATAATGTGCAAATATGTATGAAATTGACTTTCTATAAGGTATGGGCATTTGTACTGTTTGTTATAAATTATAAGACAATTTTAATTTTGAAAATTATGAAATAAAGATTCTAATTACAATTTTAAAATATGAAATATATTACAACAGATTTATTATAATTATGTTTCAGTAATTTTGAATAATGCAATAAATGATTAAATTAACAAACATACTAAAAATGAAAAATACACTTTTAACAAATTTTAAGATCACTTATTTAAAAACAAAAAGGCACGAAAGTAAATTTGCTCTTGATTCACCATTTTTCTGACAACCTGTTTTCCATTAAAATGACAAAAGGGTTACGCTAATTTCCTTTCAGTTCATTGGCAGATAAAAACTATTTGTTAGCAATTTTTTTTGTTTTGTGATGTAATATACTTCAAAGATTTTCCATGGAGTTCAAGTCGCGACTTCAAAATAGTATAGAAAAACATTAGCATGCTCTTGGTATAATTCCTGGGTGGATGGAAAACATTTACTTGCTGAAATATTCAGTTAGCCAATTAATAAAGGTCTAAACAGTATCGTATGATCATATACCATAGCCTCCTGAAATTTACGGCAAAAATCACAAAATTTTTCATAAGCAAATGTTTTCCAAACATGATTGATACTTTTTCTATTTGTAGATTAAAGTACTCTTTTGGTTCTTTTTTTCAATCTTTCCAAAAATGTTTGGAATCTTCAGGGCCGTGAAAGTTTAATTTATATTTTCATCAGAAACTATAATTTATTTCTACATTTTTAACCCATTTTATTCTTTCATCTCGCTGTTTCAATAACTTTGGCGTTTCCTTACTTTTCATAAAATTTGTATTAGTTTTCGATTTAAGACTCTTCCAAATTATGACATGAAGATTTTGCTGAAAGTTTCGAAATTTTATGACTCAAAAGATAGTTTCAGCAGATAGTCGAAACTTTGTCAATCACTGTGTAGCACCAAAATTCATTTTCTTCCAGGTTGTTCAATTTGGATTGAATCGCTTTCTCTCTCTAATCATTATAGTGTGTGAATGGCAGTTTTAGAATGCTTGATTATCTTTCTCCTTCAGACTTACCAGCACATTTAAAAAATAAAATTTTCTCACTTCATATTTAAGTAACTCTTTACCCCGTGAAATCTTCAAAAAAATTGTAGATAACAGATTCACAAACCAGCATCTTTGCTTCTGTGTGAGATAATGCTTTCATAAAACACTGATGTACCCATTTTTTAATGATTCTGGTACAACAAATAACATGCTACTTTTCTTAGATTGTCTTTTAAAATTTCTTAACAGATATCTTTTTAAATTTTTAGAAAACTGAGTGGATGTTAATAAATTTTCAGATAATTTTTTTAATTTGTAATTAGTATGAGAGTATTTTATGATCAATTTTTTAATACACACACAATTTAATACATGTTCTAATTCATTAGTGGTCATAATTTCTTTATATACTGCCCATGTTTCTTGAGGCTTTAAGACTACTTAAGGGAATTTTTAACTAGCTGCTAAAAAAGTACATTTTTGCAGATTATTTAAAACATACAGAGTTCTAAATTTTATTCGAATTCATGATGTATGACAACTGATACAAATAATAAAACAATTTTATTATTATTAAGAAAAATTATTCAGAGCAAAAGTAAATACTATTTATTTATTTTTTACTTTAACTCTTTCCTAAATAAAGGTTTAGAAATTATTTAAAAATATAGATTTATTAAGTTATGCACTTTATCAATACAACTGAAAAGTGAGTAAATTTTTAAATTTCAGAGTAGCAAAATAAAAGAGAAAAAAATGAAAATTTATAAAAATATTATATAATTTTATATTGGAAAACGAATATGAATAAATGAGTTGAATGACAGTGATAGTCCTCAAATTTGCATAATTATTTTATTCAGATTTCATTGAAACAAAGTAATGGAATGTTAGTGTTAGATATTAAATGCCTTGCATCAGGCTTTTGCATTAGTCTCAAGGGTGAAAAAGTTAAAACGCATTTTAAAGAAAAATTCAAATTAAAAAAAAAAAAAGAAACCCTGAAAAGATTTTCTTACTTCTTTTTTTAATAATACTTTAAAGATATTTTTTTAAAATAAAAACATAAACACATTATTCTACAGCAGTGATTGAGTAAAGGCATATTTAATCAGAATAAATAGCATCAAAATTTGGATATATTCATATGAAAACAAAATTTAAACTGTTGTTAGATAAGTTATGTCATACATTGAAAAAAGTTTATGAAATATTATTTTATTAAGAAAATTATTTATAAACCCCAAAAACTTTACTTACACTTTGTAAAAGTGAAGAAAATGAGAAAATTAAAAAAATTTCATTGATAAAATTTATAATATATATATATATAAAAGAAACAAAAATAACCTCCAAAACTGAGAGCGGTGAGAAGATTCCAATACAGCCTGAGAGAGATGAGTACAGAACAGAACATTGAGCCCCAAGTTTAATTGGTTTCATACAAAGTACCATATCTCCCACATGAAAACTAGCAATAACTTTTTCTTCCTGTAATAAAGAATGAAAGATATCACATACATTACAACTATCACATAAAAATGAATGAATTTATATACTTGCCCAGTAATTCTATTCCGATTTAGATATCACTGTAATAGTGCACTGTAATAGTATGTGGCTATTGGTGACAAATATGTCCACTCAACAAAATGCTTATTCCTTATTTTGAATCTACTGGTAACGGCAGTGATAATTACGCAATTTTTTTTTGGCGATATTGACTCTTTGTTGTATTGCTACTCATTAAAGAAATAAAGTAAGTGCATTTATATAATGTGTTATTTTGAGCTGAAAATTACCTTCACCTTCAATTAAACTAGTTTAAACATCTGAAGAAATAACAATAAAATCTACAGTTGTTGTAGTAGGAGCAAATGGGCCAATCTCTTATGTTCCTGGTATATGACCTATTCCATTATTACCACCCCAAGTATAATCCTCAATAGGAAATGGTACTACACTGGTGTGCAAAACTTAAGCAACAATGTAAAAATTTAGCAGATAGCCATGAAATTGCAGAAAAGGAGATCTGGAGATTAGTACAGTGAACACATAAGTCAGTAGAAACGTCATGCGTATGCAAATATCAGGAACAAAACGTCAGAAGCGATGTGAGCGTACGCAAAACGCGTGATGTCGGCGCACACTGCTCAACAGTAGAATAAAATGAAGGACGGAGACGCAATTCAACATATTCGCTGCAAGTGCCAGTGAGTCAGTTCGTGAAATATGGCTAGAAGAAATCACCTGGACGACTTCACACGTGGAAGAATGATCGGAAAGCTGGAGGAGGGGCGTACTGTCACCAGTGTAGCTGCAGAGTTCGGAATCAACAAAAGTGTTGTTTCGCGCGCTTGGAAAGCGTTCCAAACCACAGGTACAGCTGTTAGAAAGGTTGGTGGTGGCCGCCCGAGGACGACAACTGCAAGGGATGACCGATATATCATCCTGCAGGTGAAAAGAGGTCGACAGCAGTCAGCAAGCGCCATTGCTCAGAAACTCTGTATAACAACGAGTCGACAAGTGTCGCGGTTTACTGTAGCCAGACTCCTTCACAAAGGGGGCCTGTTCACCCGCCGTCCTGAACGCTGCCTCCTGTTGAAAGTTGGCCACCGTTTACAGTGGGCCAGAGAGCACAAAAACTGGACAACTGATCAATGGAGTCGTGTCCTCTTTACGGATGAGAGTCGGTTCAGTACCAGAAGCGATTCTCAATTAATATAAATTTGTATATACATATGACAAAATCACAACATTAAGTGGTAATTAAATTTTATTAATTATCATTAAAGTATCGTATTGTCATCCAAAACAATCGTGTATATAAAATTTCAGTTCAACTGAATGCTTTAAAACGTGAGAAAAAAAACCTTTCCCCAAAATGGTCGCTAAGTCGCCAAAAATGATGCCAACGTGACAGTATTTGTAATTCTTTAAATAATTAGTTTTAATTAATTAATTTTTATAAATTGTAATTAAATTATTGTATTGTCATCCAAAATATTCCTGTATATAAAATTTCAGCTCAATTGAGCACATTAAAATATATTTTATTAACTATTGAAAATTCCACCAAGATAAATAAATAAATAAATATATAGAGAGGGTGAGCTAATTGTAGGAACTGAAAAAGATATTTATTGATGTAAACAGTAAGGCAAAAAGACAAAATGATTAAATTTACAAGCAATTTGGGAGTTTACAGGCGTGCAAAATTAATAGAAACAGCTGCCACATCTGGCAGCTAAAACAACCCTTACCCGGTTAGGCATGGAGTCGAACTAGGCTTGGATGACAGTAACGGGCAGCTCATTCCATGCTACTTCAAGTCTATGCCACACTTCATCAATTATATTAGCAGAAAAGGGGTGGCGATTTAGTCTCTTAGCAACCCATAACCAGATGTTTTCGATGGGGGACAGATCTGGAGACTGTGATGGCCAGGGTAACAATCGAATACCCTATGTATCGAGGAAGGTCAGAACACGACATGCAACATGTGGTCTTACATTATTTTGTTGGAAGAGAGCGTTTGGCAGGCCTCGACGATAAGGTACAACCACTGGACGTAAGATATCAGAAATTTACCGATCTGCGCTTAAAACTAGAGTTGTGCGTGCCGTTTACCCAGTGGGCACCCAAAACATTACACGCCGATATTGAAACCAAGCAGTCTCCTCGGAGCCACCAGATACGTATATGGCCATCAAAATACTGCAATCAGAACCGGGACTCATCTGAAAAGACTTTGTGCCGTTCCTGTATTCAGTTTTGTCATTTCGGCGCACCACAGTCGTCGTCTTTCTCTATACTGCATTGTCAAGGGAAGCCGAGTGAGTGAATATTAATGTCACACTGTTCAGCTGCACGAGGGCTTTTGGTGACGGACCTCGTAATTTTGAACCACGATCAAGTGACGAGGACGACACTCGAGCTGGCACCCCCTTCCTAACTTCCACACCACACCAACGAGAGGACGTTTGAGCCCTGACATATTTAACGCGCCTCGGCCCCCTCTGCACGGTGGGTCTTCAGCGGTACAAGGCTCAAACTCATGACACGAGTTCATTACCTTGACCACTAGGCTACCGCGGCCCAAGGAAAGCCGAAGTAATGGCCACCGTGTTGACAGTCCACGCTGCTGCAAACGTCATCGCACCATACGAGATAATACTGGGCGTGCTGCAAACATGCCCATTTCCTGATTGATGGTCAACGATGAGGTTGTACGGTTTTGCAGGGATTTATGCTATATATTTTGCTTCACATTATGTCTGTTCTATCTGGCGATAGTTATTGGAGGGCTTGGAGATCTTGCATACCGTTCTGTATGCCCCTCAGCTACTCATTGATTTGATATTAACATGGCAGTGGTTGGAATCTGGTCAGTGTGACGGGCAATATCACGGAACGATAATCTACACTCTAGATAGGCACTGATACTGCCTCTATCGAATTCCGAAACTTGCTGGTAAGTACTCCTTTTTATTCGTGGTATAATACGATATTTTGGGACAACTCCGACCTTACAAAGCGCTTTCTGAATGAGAAATTCACTACACAATTTTTCTTTTGTACAGTGTTTCAGATGTCGTTTCTCCTGCGTTTTCTAAGTGCGTTGAAATACTAATATCGTTTGCATATCCCACAACCTTTTCTTCCTTTCATGTGATTTTGTGTTCGGCAGATCATTCCTTCCAGGGGGTTGCATTTTTAATGACCAGCAGTGTATTTACCGTATTACAATGCAAAGTAAGGAGTCACATACCTTTAAAAAGCCGAAAATGATGAAAAATCATAAACAAAACTAATTTTTTTAATTATTGTTCCCTGGAATGTAAATTTTGGAGGAATAAGTAAATAGATATTGCATTATTTGAAATATATTCAATGAGCAAATTTTTAATTAAGATAAATTTTTAATTGTATAGTTATTTTCAGGAGACCGGCTCGATTGAACACGACGATGAAAACAAGATACAGAGCGATTGGTACATCCTGTATCTGAAAATGCGTCGTACCAACTACTCAGAACAGTTGAGTAAACTACAACCGGATAAAGACGAGGAAAACACACTGGCCTTCTCTAGAAACCTATAAAAAAATGACTTCCCTTCCCCACTGATCAAATTCTATCTATCTAACAGATATTTTGCAGTTAAAATTAAGAACCTTAGATTTATAAACTGTGGTGTACCACAAGGAACAATTTTGGCCCTGACTTTATTTAATCTCTATGTTAACGATATCCCAAAACAGACAACGCAATTCTCTTCATCTACGCACACGACACAGCAGTGCTGATGCAAAGTCAAAACCCAACACTAATTGCTCATTATCTAAACATTCACATTGCTATCTTGGAGGAGTGGTACAAAGAGTGGAAAATTGCTATTAATGTAAGTTGATAGATTACTGGAGAACCTTCTTCCTGCAGGGAAGGTCAATCTCCTTTCATGATAAGCTGGGTGTGTACATGGGTTCAGCTTTCTCTAAGCCCTTTGCTGCAAAATTGTGAAAATTAAGTTAGAGTGTACATGTGAGTGATAAAACTCAGCAAAAATTAAATTAGAATTTACATTAGTGTGAAATAAAATGAAAATTTAGGTGTGTGCGTGTTGAAATTTACATGGAGTGTCGGTGATGTGTGTGAAATTCATAAAAAGTGCTTGTCCGCTAAGATCGGACTTAAAAAATAAAGAGAGCGAAGAAGTCCACCGGTGCAGCTAATCCGCACCGCCGAAAGTTCCGCCTCGGTGTTGAATGTTCTGTAGAGTGCCTGATCTCCAAAGAGATCTTTATCTCCATTCTGTCAGAAAATTCCGCCTCGCCCCAAGCGGGCGACTATTTGAAGTGACCAGTTAGATTCTGAGTGGGACAATCCGGTGGCAGCCTATAGGACCCCATACTAGGGGGTGTGTCCTCGAAGAAGGAGATCTGGGCGCCGAGACGTTACCAGGTCTCGCTTCGCTATTGGTCGGGCTGCTATGTTCCATTGCTATTAATGCATCTAAAACTGAAGCGATATTCTTTTCTAATATCAGAAAACTTCTCAAAATTTATATCAATGACTTACTAATCCCCTGGTCTCAACAAACAAAGTACCTAGGTACTGTCGAAGATAATCACCTCACTTTCAAACAACATGCCCCATATGTAAGAAATAAATTTAAAAAATCGGTCTGTAAAATTTACCCCTTAATTGTAACTCTGTATAGAGCAGAGAAAATAAATTGCTTTTCTACTCATCGATCCTTAGGCCAGTTTTGACCTACGCCGCGCCAATCTGAACTCATTCAGCTAAAACTCGTATCAATCAAACTGAGGCTTGTCAAAGCATGGTTCTCCGACATATATTAAGTGCTTGTTGATTCATGCAGAATAATGACCCCAGATTCGCGAGCCAAGTTAAGTTCTATCACACAATTTATCAAAAAATTAGCAACCAACTTTTTTTAGAATATTGATAACTCTAATAATTCTTCGATCTTGGACATTGAAAAATATGTCCCTGATCTTAATTTTAAAAGACTCAGGAACATTCTTTTGGATCCTCTCTTCAATTTAAAATTTTTATTTCAATTCATCTCTCTCTTCACTCTTCTCTCCCATCTTAAAAGCTCCCTTTACCTCTTTCCATGGTCTAGTGGTTAGAATAGCTGATTGCAATTCACTTCGATTGAGGGCAATCGATTTTCGGGATTTCACTTAATTCAAAATTACTCATTTTTCCTGGGAAAAATGTCTTTCTGATCTAATCTACTTTTAAAGTTCATTTAAAATTTTTTTCTTAAAAAGTATTTTATTTTTAATAGCTTTAAAAAAAGCCGTTTTTCTGATTTTCAATCACTTAATGTATTTTCTTTCATTTTCCGACGACTGAATTCTGAGCTGCATTCACATTGGTCAGGTTTGCCCCGCATACTCACTGAATTAAATCTGCTTTCATTTTTCGTGCTTGCACTGATTTTGAAGTTATTTTTCAAGCACTTAAAATGCATTCTTTTATTTATAAATTTTTACTTTTATTACTCTCCTTAAAGTATATTTTACTTACTAAGCATTATTATTTAACAAAGGGCAACACAGTCATAACATTACAGTCACTCAAAATCCTAACGATGAGAGGTTATAGCCCGGAAGAGCTAGGTACTCTGGTCATCTACCCCATGAAAATGCGTCAAAACATTCATTTTTATTTTTAAGAAATGCAAAATATCGTTATTTTGAAAAAAAAAAAAATATCTTGGCAAAATAAACAATTTACCCATTTCCGGATTTATTATTATTTTCGATTTCGGTAAGGAAGAAAGGGACTGTTTTAAAAACAACTGAAATGTCGTAAATCCTTCACCTTGCCATGTTTCAGAATCTCTGCACGATAGATGGCGTTACGAGGGTAGGCCAATCATTCATTTTCACGTTTTTAAATATCTTTTTTAACGAATTGTAATTTCGGAATTTAAATGGTCAAAACAGATTCTTCGGATTATTTACTATCTTCTGGTACATTCGGCCCGTTTCTATGTTTAGCGTTTCATGTGAAGATAGCCGCAAACATGTTTATAAACACTCGAATTTTAATTATATATATATATACACGTGTCAAGCAGATGTGTAAATGATTAGAAACAGTGGCGATTTAAGCTCATCTTGGACAATGGACGCAGATCTACAGGACCCCTAGACACTGGAGGATCGAAGTTTATAACCAGAAAATCTGGTTAAGTCAAGCTTATACAGACCCCTGGGCACCCACCCCACGTGCCTAATGGATAAACCGGCACTGATTAGAAATGCAGCGTGTTAGCGAATTGGGTAATGCCACCAGAGTGCGTTGTTAATTCTCCTTGGATTATAAAATAGGTAAGCCGAGCTTGTTTGGGTACATTGCTGTTGCAGAAAAAGGCATTTTAACTAGAGATGACATTACACCGCCATTGGAGACAACACAAGCAGCTGTCCGAAACGGGAAGAATCATTGGGCATTCTCCTTGGATTATAAAATAGGTAAGACGAGCTTGTTTGGATACATTACTGTTGCAGAAGGAGGCATTTTAACTAGAGATGCCATTATACCGCCATCGGAGACAACATGAGCAGGTGTCCGAAACGGGAAGAATCATAGGGATGTGTAAGGGTACCAAATGAACCACCTGCTACAGGTGATGGTTAGTTCTCCCCCCTCTGGGGTGTGGAATGCGAAGTATTTGTGGTGTGGCCGAAAGACATCAGCAGGAAAGGGGACGGAGAATCCTTCTCCCCCCTTGGGGTTTAAAAAGAATTCACTCTATGTCTGGGTGCAAAGGAGTGAAGAGTTCTGTCCAGAGTGTTGTTAGTTAAATTAAGTGTTTCTTCTTTAAAATAAACTTTAATATTTACATTTTAGACCTCATGTCTTTAATTTGTTTCCGTGCCCATTCATTAGAATCAAACCTTAGTGGATGATAGAAACCGGGTGATCATTTCGGCGAGTAACTCACCACTTAGGCCGTTCTGACTTTATTGTGAGGTGTTGAGACTAGCGGACAAGAGAAAGGTCTGTTACTCGGCAAACAGGATCAGAAGGCTCTTGGCAGATCAACAATCGAGAAGACCGTCACATTATACAACACGCACGCAAGGATTTTTCGCCATCCATACACAGGATCTTCAAACAGGACATGACACACACATAGAACCTTGACTACGGGTCTCTGTGTAATTCAGTACCTTAGCAAGGCGACTGGCTGAAGGACAGTTGCTATCGCAGCCCCCATTACAAATACTGCCATTGACACCCATTCATCGTCGCTTCCGTTTGGAGTGGTGTCATGCTCGAAGGGATCAGTAAGTGATTGAATATTAATGTCGCACTGTTCAGCTACTCGAGGGCTTTCTCGAAGGGATCAGACTGCAACCGAATGGAATCAGATCGTTTTCAGCGACGAATCCAGATTTAATTTAGGCAGTGATGACAATTGTATACATGTGTGGAGGCCCCATGGTGAATGTCTCAATCCTGTCTTCGCTGCACAACAGCACACTGCTTCCACAACTGGTGTGATGGTATGGGGTGCCATCGCATAAGACTAATATTGATCCACAGCACAACGACAGCCCAGAAGTACGTTCGTGACATTCTTCAACCACACATGTTTCTACTCATTGCAGGGCACCCAGGAGCCATTTTTCAACAGGACAATGCACACCTACACACAGAATGGTTTTCACTAGACTGCTTCCACCCTTCCCTGGCCTGTTCAATCCCCAGATTTCTCACCTATCGAACATATTTGGGATCATTTAGGATGGCAAGAAGGACAGTCTATGAGTTTGGTCGAATTATAGACGCGTTTGCAGTAAATGTTAAACGAGATGTCGCAGGACATCATATAAGACTTGTATGTCTGAATATAAGACCATATTACACCATGCATTCATGCTAGGTGGTGGCCTAAAAGGGTACTAAAACCTCCATTCATTTGTAATTTATTCTTCAATAAATGATTATTTTGTTTTGAATTTGTAATCACTTACACCAATGTTACGTTACATACACATTGTACTTATGTAAAATTTCATTTTATTCTGACAATTCTTTCTTGGTGCGCAAATTTTTATTGTAATGAGTATAGATACATGTCAAAAATTTTTGTGATCTACCACTAACAGTCAAACCAAGCTTCAGTCTGCTTTTCTTACCATCATTAAAAAAGACAATTGCCCCCATTTCAACAATCTTTCTTCTACAACTTAAGTTTATGAGAATAATTTCTATAATAGCGTTTTACACTCTAGATCAAGGGTGTGAGACTCAAAGGGTAACTAGAGCCAAACAAACAAGATTTAAATTTAGGTGGGTTGCAAATAAAAAAAAATATTCATAACCTAACTTTTGACATATTTGAGATATTACTTTTGCTCAAATATCGTATTTACCTAACTGTTGTATATTCAAAAGAAATGAACGCAATTTTGTTTAATAATAATAATAAAAAAGAGTATACTCGTAATTAAATAAAAATTTTAGCGAATTCTACCCATCTCATTTTTATATATTCTGCGTTGGTTTATTATTTTATTGTATATTATTGTGGGCCGATACATCGGCGGGTCACATGCGGCCAGCGAGTTAGACACCCCTACTCTAGACATTTATGCAGTTTAGGTTGTGCAAGATCAGTAATACAAGCTTTATAGAATCCATTACTGTCAACTGTGTAGCGATTCTTCGTTGCTCGAAAGTAGATGGAAATATACAGCTCAAACAGCTTTCAGCATATCTGAAAGGCCTGTTTTACTTTGATTGCAATTCCATAGTATGTTATAATCAGGTCAATCATTCTGTCAGTCAATCTGCCCTTTCCCACCAATTCCCTTCTCATCACTGAGTTTGGAGATAATTTCTTTCAGTTTTCATAAATGAGACCCCATTTTTTTGGGATATGTTTAACGCATTTAATTTTTGTGTCAGAGATATCTTTTTACAGACAGGATGTAGCAATAGATGAGACAATTTTGTAATCATCAACGTCAATGTAAGATATGTATCTCAGAACGATGACTTTCTGAGCATGCACACACACACACATTGATAAATGTGAACGATTCCCACAGTTTGCATCATACTAGCTGAGCAATTGTGGTTTTTCAAACAGTCTTTTTCATGATGAGTTTTTCAATCAGGTGACTCTTTTCTTTATTTCCAGGAATCACATCCTTTACAGTATGAAGATAGATCTTACACATCAATTACCCTTCTCAGATCTGTCCCCCTACAACAGCGCACACCCCAATAAAAGAATAGCCATGGGCTTTTCATGTCCCGTCTCCACTAATAATATCTGAAGAATTTGTCAAAGTCACCTCTTTCAAAGCTGCACTTAGCATAGAAGATTCTGCTACTTCATTGCTGCACAATTGTAATTTATGTATAACATTAATGTAACACTTTTCAGCAACTGGTGGAGGAAAGCCCATAACACCATAGAAAGTTGTCATAGCTGCAGACCCTGTCCAATTGTGCTCATTACATACACAACACATCTGTTTATTTCAGGGATGTTTTTTTCGTTGACTCAAAATTTGTGAGTTTCTAAACGAACATAAGATACTAAAGTTCTTTCACTCAATAAAAAAAAAAAATTACTTGATTAAACTACGAGTGAGTGGATATTTAAGTTGCACTAGATAATTTTGAACCATGGTCAAGTGACATGGACAACACCTGTGAGCTGGCACCCCCCTCTCCTAATTACCACACCACACCAACAGGAGGACGTTTGAGCTCTTGACAGATTTAACATGCATCACTGCCCTACACGATGGGTCTTTAGTGGTACTGGGCTCGAACTCATGACAAGGCCAGCCACAATCCGATACGACCATTTGGCTACCGTGGCCACTGATAAAACTCCGAATACATTTTCTTTTAGTGATTTCTCCACCACATTTTTTACAAAAAGCACAGTTTTGAATATTTGTAAACATAATATATGTATTTTTTGTCAAACACACTATAACCATCAAAATTATCATCATTCTCAATAAACTTTTTAGGACGCTCACATGATAGTCTTTTGACACAATCAAAGGAATTCGTCTTCCAAAAATAGAAACACTCATGAACAGAGATTCACAAACAACTTTATCAAAACATAGTAGAAATTGAAGTTATACAGAGGTAGAAGTTTTTAATACTCAGTCAGAATAATATTTGAGGAATGAAATTAAGAATTTGCTTATAATAAGGATGAAAATATTAGAAACAGAAGCTGTTCACTACGAAATAACAGCTGTTACAGAGCAGTAAACACTGTTTATAAATCACCTTTTCTGCTTGCTTTATTTTTTTTAATAACTTCTGTACTATTGGGAATATCTTAATGCGGTTTCTTTTAAAAGATTCAGAAAAATTTACTCTATTTAAGGAAATAATAAAAACTGATTTTCCTTAGAAATTTTTACTGGTATTAGGTAAAGGTTTCATACCTTTTATAATTATAATTATAAATTGTTTCTAATTGTAAGAGATAAGCAGTTTATTTGGCATGAGACATGTGTTTAGTATATTATTTCACTTGCAATGTTAATTCTTTTATAAAATAAATATATGTATAATTTTTTAATAAATATGTTCAAGTGCAGGTTTTAACAAAGCACAAAATGTTTGCACATTTTTAAACAAGTAAAGACAAAACGAACTTTTTTTCTTCTTAATTTTTCATATTATTTTTATATGAATAGAACTTCATTTCAAGTGTTAACCATGAGGCATTTCCCCCAATATCCCCCCTCAGTATAGAGGGAGCTGCTTGTAAAAGCCTTCTTTGTTTACACCAGAGATCTCCTGTTTGTGACCAAGTGCAGTCTAATTTGATGATATGAACATTGATTGATAAAAAAGGCATTCTACCACTGATTGATTGAACCACTGATGACCGAAACACATGGTGCAACGGCCCGCAATCGGAAATTGATACTACGAAGTATTTTGGTAGACTCTAGAAATATCACCGTTGACAGTGAATTCAGGTAAGCCGAATTTTTATTGAAACTGAATTATACCTGAAAAGAAGATTAAAATGTCAAAAGATCTCTCAAAATTTAAAAAGAAGCGTACTGCGGTATGTTTTTCAATGACAAAATTGATAAATAAAATTGAAGGAAAGATCAACAATGAAAATGAACCTGTTGATCAATTTGAAGCTTTTTTAGAGCTATTAAATGATAAAGAAAGTAACTTAAGTTTATTAAATACATTAATCGAAGATGGGTTGTCTGTTGACACTATTACTGAAGATATGGAAGCTTTGGAAGAAATTAAAGAAAAGATTATATTTTGGAAAACGAAGCTTTCTTCTAAAATTAGAAGAATAAATTCTGATTATCCAAGTTGATACAGTTTCTCGAAATATCCAAGTTATTGATTCCAATAGTTTTGAATGTATGAACATAAATTTACCTAAATTGCATATAAATAAGTATTCTGGAAATTATTCTGAATGGTTAGATTTTTAAAACTTATTTGAAAGCTCTATTCATAATAACAATAGACTAAGCAAACAAGGTAATGCGCTTGCTTGCATTAGTGGATTTCCAATTTCTGATGATAATTATGATAGAGCTCTTTGACCTATTAAAAGATATATTTGGAAATAAAAACATGTTAATTAACACTCATTTGAGCAATTTAGTAAATTTAACACCTGTTAGAAATCCCACTGGTATTGTGGGTTTAAGAAATTTGTATGATAGAAGAGAAACGCAAATAAGGAGTCTTGAAGGTTTAGGAGTGAGAGGAGAATTATATTCAAACTTATTAACACCAATCCTGTTGAAACAGATAACCTCGGAATTCATTTTGGAATTCAATCCGACGAAGGGTTTGACCTGAGCGCTCTTTTGCGGTTCCTGCACTTGGAAATCCGAAGTCGGGAACGAGCCCCTATCAAATAAACAATCATAAACCATGTCATTATTCCCCTCCACAGCAAGACAGAACAAAAAATAAAGGCTTCTATTTCCCCGGACAACGCATGAAGCCACCCCCGAACATAGAACAGTTCTGACCACATTCATTTTCCACCCTTCTGGGGAAAGCAGAACCTAGAGGCCACAAATGTATATACTGCAACAAAGGTCATGAACTCGACGCTTGCCGTTTCTTTAGCGCTAACGAAAAGCAAGAAATTTTAAGAAAAAAAAAGGGTGTTGTTATTTGTGTTTGCCGCCCGGTCATAGAGCAATGGAGTGTGTGAAAAGGGAGTCATGTCCTATTTGTAATGGGCCCCACCATTTCTCAATATATTTCCGAAATCGACATGATGACGATTTGTCTCCAAAAAGGGACACTGATTATATAGTTTCAGCAATATTTAAAACAGAAGTAAATAGTGTATTATTACAAACATATGCCGCATTAATAGATGACAAAAATGAACAAGAAGTCTCGTTTTAAAGAGTACTTCTGAGAAATTTAACTTTCTAATTCTTAGAAAAGAAAACCTTTCCATTTGCACATTTGGTGCTAAAGAAACTGAAACAAAAACATTAAATATAGTTAAAATAAAACTGAAAAACAGGGATGATCCAAATTTGTGCATTGAAATAGAAGCGGTAGAGACAGAACACATTTCTATCACACATTTACCGACCCCTGATAGAAATACTGATAAAAAATTTAGATATTTAAAAAAATGTACAATTAGAGCCGATTCTTATGAATTTAACGATAAAGAAATATCAATTCTTATTGGTGTGGACTATTGTTATCAAGTAGTTACAGGTCTAAACAAAAATCTTGTGGCAGTAGAGACATTATTTGGGTGGTCTTTACAAGGGCAGAGTGCAGATCATGAGGAACTTTCAACAATAAGTGTTATTGTTAATGAAACCAATATATTCGAAACAGCTTAGCAAATTTTGGGATTTAGAGAATTTAATAGAAGCAGAGGTGTCTGATGAGGAAATTGAAGCAAAAATTTTATACCAAAATAAACAGTATAAAGTTAAATTCCCTTGGAAGCCTAACATAAAAACATTGTTAGAAAATAATGAAGAAATTGCTAGGAAAAGATTTCTAAAGTTATAAGATCACATTTTTCCTTATTTGAGGATTACAAAAATTAGTTGTAAATAATTATCTTTCTGAGAATATCATAGAATGCGTTCCATTTGAAGAAGAAAATCTAAAGCATAATATTTTTTTATCTACCACATAGAGCAGTAATACGTACTGATAAAACTACAAGCAAATTGCTAATCGTATTTGATGCGTCGTCACATGTAAAAAGACAACTATCTTTGAACGATTGCTTATGCACAGGGCTAAATTTTATACCTAACCTATTTTTTCTATTAATCAAATTTAGAATGAATTCAATTGCATTTGTAGCTGACATAAAAATGGCATTTTTGATGATTGAGATAGACGAAAGTAAAAGGGATCTTACAAGATTTTTCTGGGATGAAAATCCAGGAATTGATTTAGAAAACAAACAGCTTGAGATTTTCTGAATGACTAGGTATTATTTGGAGGGAAATCAAGTCCATTTCTCCTTGCAGCTATGATAAAGCATTATCTTGAAAAATATGTAGATATTTTTTCTGATACTTTTAACCATCTTAACCAGGCATTGTATGCTGATGATTTTCTGTGCAGAAATGTCAGTGTCCAAGAAGCTTTGACAACCTGTATAGAAAGTAAGCAAATTTTGGAAGATGCAAGTATGGATAATCGAAAATGGAGAACCAACTCTTCTGAGCTAAGTCAATGGTTAAAAAATTTAAATTTTGAAATAGATTAACATAAAGAGACATTAAAAACGTTGATAGCTTCAAAGTTCTTAGGAGTTGGTTGGAATGAAAAATCTGATACATTCCATTTTGATTCCAGCGATTTAGAAACATTTCTTTCTAAAAGAATTAATACAAAAAGATATTTGTTACAAGCCGCAGGTCGATTATTTGACCCAGTGGGTTTCATAGGTTCTTATATGATCCGAATAAAAAGTTTAATTCAAGAAATTTGGTGTTTAGGATTGGATTGGGATGACAAATTGCACAAATATTTAGAAGTTTCATGGAATAAATGGTGTAATGAGATTCATTATTTAAGTGAAATAAATATTCTTCGATACTACTTTCAAAACACTTTGCCTTCAAATGCAACCACCATTCAGTTGCATTGCTTTTCAAATGCTTCCAAAAAGGCATATGGAACTGTTGCTTATTTACACGCAGAACTGAATGATGGAAATATTATTTCTAGTTTTGTAGCATCAAAAAGTCGGATAGCTCCATTAAAAACTCTTTCGATCCCTAGATTGGAGCTTATGGGCGCACTTTTATCAGCAAGATTAAGTGATAAAATTGCAACTGAACTCAAATTACCTGTAAGTCGATTTTATTGGACTGATTCATCTATAACATGTTACTGGATCAAGGGGGATTTTAATAGACAAAGTGTTTGTAAAAAATAGAATTAAAGAAATACAAAAACTAAGTGATCCCAAGGAATGCCGCTACTGCAAAGGAAAGGATAATCCTGCCGATTTAATAAGTCGGGGTTTGCCCTTAAATGATCATGAAAATAACAGAATATAGTGGCATGGTCGCAAGTGGTTGACAATGAAGCAAACAGAATGACCATTATTTTCAGAACCTACAATTGGAACCAAAATAAACATCAATAAATTAGAATTGAAGAAATCAATTAATGTAAATACAGCAGTAGAAAAAAGGCAAATTGAAAATAACTTAATCTCTAGATATTCCTCTTAAATTAATTAGAATAAGTGCTCTATGTTTAAGATTAATTTATAACTGTAAAGTGAACCCAGTGTTAAAGAAAATAGACTGTATAAGTGCTTCGGAATTTGATCATGTTACAAAAGTTTTAGTAAAACAAGTAAAATTAACTGAACTTCTAACTGAAATAAGGTGCCTTAAAAACAGGCAACTGATTCCAAGAAGCAGTAAATTATCTTTAAATGTTTTTTTGGACTAAGATGAAATACTGAGAGTAGGAGGTAGATTGAAACATTCGACCCTATCTGAATTCCAAAAACATCAAATGATGTTGCCAAAGGCTCATCATTTCACTGATTTAATAATTGAACACTATCGCAAAAAATCTTTACATTCTGGTTTGCTGTTCAGTGTTGAACAAATAATTCTTGTGACGCACACAACAAGGGAATATTTGTCACGAGAGGGCGCTAGTGTGTGTAGTGTATGTGTAAACAGAGTAAGAGTAAGAGCATATGGAGAAAGCTTTAATAAAATTCTTTTTATCTTAGTCCTAGCCATTTAATGTGTGGTGTAATCTTTTAGAGATTTTAAAATATGTGTAGTGAATCAGTGCGCGTTCGTTTGCAAACCACATTATATTTAATAAGAGAGTTTTATTGGATCCCATTGGGTCAGAACTGTGTAAGAAGAATATTAAATAAATGTATTACATGTTTTCGCACGAAAAACAAGACAATAAACCAGATGATGGGAGATTTACCACGAGACAGAATTGTGCCTTCTAAGCCCTTTGAAATAGTTCGATTGGATTACGCTGGTCCCATAATCACAAAACCAAATTTAAAAAGATCAAGAGTGACTTTAAAATCGCATATTGCCATATATTCATCTGTTTCAGTACAAAAGTCACACATTTAGAACTTGTTTCCGTCTTGACCACAGAAGCCTTCCTAGCATGTCTCCGACGATTTATAGCAAGGAGATCCAAGCCATCCGTCATTTGGAGAGACAATGCAACGAACTTCAAGGGAGCAAGAAACATTCTTAATGATTGGAACGAAATTTTCAAGTCCAACACAATTCAGCTATTCAGCGCGGAAGAGGGAATCAAATGGAACTTCATTCCACCTGCTTCTCCCCATTTCGGTGGATTGTGGGAAGCAAACATTAAGTCTATGAAACGTATTTTATTGAGGGTAGCGAAATCAGCTATCATGAACTTCAAAGAGTTAACTACGTTGGTTACCCAAATCGAAGCAGTTCTGAATTCATGTCCTTTGTCTCCACTTTCTTCGGACCCCAATGATTTTAACCCTTTAACCTCGGGGCATTTTTTGATGAACTGTGCTATTTCATTTTTTCCTGAACCTTATACTGCTTCGGATTCTCTATCTTATCATTCCAGGTGGAAACTCATTCAATACCTGTGAAATAAGTTCTGGAATCGTTGGAGCACAGAATACCTCAGTCATCTTCAGACTCATGCTAGGTGGTGTGTACAGAATCCTAACTTGAGGGAGAATCAGCTCATTCTTTTGAAGGATCCTAACACCAGGACCTTGAACTGGCCTATGGGGCATATTCTTGAAGTATTTCCTGGTAATGATGGTCTTGTGAGAGTAGTTAATGTGAAAACCTCAACAGGTATTTTAAAACAGAATTTAAATCATGACTGAAAAAATTTAATTTGGGTTTTACGTTTTATGCTCAAAGAATAAGAACTGTTAAATGCTATCCATCATATAACATAATAATTTACAAACAGTATGAAAAACAAAAAGTCCCATTTTTATACAATTATTACACAAATACATAAAACAAATTATATATACTAAAATTCGAGTTTTAGTACTTTAGATATTTATAAAAATAATTAGAAGGAAACTAAAGTATAAATTAAAAGCTTACCACAGAAAGATTAGTAGGCGGTTTTAAATCAAGCTCTTCAATATTTTTTATAATATGCAGTTGAACCTAAGACACAACATATAATTTAATGTTATTATACTAGTAGCTTATTAGTTACTAAATAGCTATTAAAATACATCTAGAGAGTAAATAGGGGAAAAAAATTCAAATTAGCATAGTTGTCATCTGCCTGAAAGAAAACATTTAATTTTAAATTATAATATATTTTCAGTTTAAATGATACTACAGGAATATAGTTAGTATACCAAGCAGAAAGAATTAATTATAAAGTTAAGTATTTTATACAACAAAATTTTTAAGAGAAATTAAATATATCTATATCTCAGAACAATATGCATTAATTTGATCTAAAAAAAATGAAATAAAAGAAACACAAAATGTTATCAAACCAGTGACAAAATGTTATCAAACCTTCTTGCACATATAGATAGTATTTCAACCGTTGTTAGTTAAAAGTACATTTTTTCGTAAACATTACTCTCAAAATAATGGAAGATAAGGAGTGTTACAGGCTCCAATATTATAAAATAGAAAATCTTACATTATTTAAATTACTTAGAGCTATTTTAATTTTTTCCTAATAATAGAAATTTCCCATAAGGAGAATTTAAATAAATACAAAAATTTTGTGATTGGAACCTGTGTTCAAATATTTATTTAAATTATTATAAGTCCATAACGCAAATATAGTAGAAGAAAACTTAAGACAGCAGTATATACAGCAGACTACTAAGAGAACCATTATTTTGTAAGATTGAATTTGAAAAGCAGAAATTCTTTTTTCTTTTTGTATTTATTGCTATCTTAAGAGTGATTTGCATGATACCTTTTTGATTAAGATCTTTTGCCCAGAGAATTTGAAAGAATATTTAATGCAAACTAATAATTAATTATGTGTATAACTAATTATAAAAATACATAAAAATTGTATAATTTCTTTAAAATATTGTATAACATTCTGTATGCTTCTTTCACTTATGCCTGGCAAACAGCATTTCACATGTGCAAAATCGGCATTCAACAATTCTCGGCTTCAATTCCTTGCTTTTGAATTATTTCCAACAATTTTATATAAACGATGTGAAATTACTCGTTGAGTCACTCCTAATGTAAGTGCAAGTTTTTGATGCGTTTGGCACAAATCTTCCTCCAATAATCTTCCACTGCGTTCTTTGCTTCGACATCAAACTCATTGTTCTAAAACTTTTGAAACCACACGCAACAGCCCTACAATATGTTTCTATAAGCAATTGATGCGCTTCAGTTGTAAATTTCTTTAGATTAAAGAACGCACAGATGACGCTTGTTCAGCTAAAAACTCAACATTTTTGTACGAGAACAAATTACGTAATACTGATGCAAATAAAAAAAAAAAAAATCGATAATGCTTCAAGATTAAGGTGTTGCCAGATGTCTATCCTTACAATATGACACCTTAATTAATGTATTAGCAAGAACAAAAACACGCAATAAATAAACACGCATTAGAAGCATATGCTCGTGTTTTTATTTATTTTTTATTTTACAAAAAAAAAAAAAAAAAAAAAAATCCACTGGATTTTTGCATTTAGGCCCCTTTATAGAGAAGGAAGGGCCTGTCTGTATATTAACAATAAAGTTTTAAAAGTTAAAGAGCTACATTATGTTAGCTGTAATTCAATAGAATTGCAGTCAATAGACTAGAGTCAATCAAATATGCTTCAAATACATGGATTATTTAGCTTGTCAAAAACTAAATGTTATGTGCACAAAAAAGTGGATCATTTCTTCCCAACACACTTAATTTATTAAATGTTTAAAATTATGAACAGAGAGGAAATTAAAAGAAATAACTTAAATAAATATTAGTTTTTTTATTTAAATAAAGAGACTTACCAGTTTTGTTTAATTAATCTGTTATTGTGTTATGTTAATTCACACTTCTCTGCGTTTCCATTATTGATTTAATTAAATTTCAATGAAAAAAATTTACAAAATTGTTAAACAGTAAAAAAAATAAAACTTATTTCCATGAACAAAAAATTTTAAAATTCAATGGAAAAGCTGAATTAAAACATTTTTCAAAGCCTTAGAGTGTGATATTATAAATGAGGTTGAATTTTCAAACAAGCAGCAATATCAAAAATTATTAGTTCCCGAATTTTTTTACACAATTTATTTAGAAATGTAACTAATTGTACTTACAATAAAAATATTTCCACTTTTACATGCTCTGGCTACCAAATTTTTACCAAGAACGCAAGCTGAGGATAAGGCAGTCATGGTTTTTGATTTGCCAACTGTACAAAAGCAGTTATTTTTCTTATCATACATTAAATAACATATGCTTTCTTCTGCACCCGCAACCATAATAATATCACCCACAAGATATATTGAATGGATTCTATCAGGTACACACTGAAAAACAGGAAAAAGATTATCACTAACAAAATTATATTGTGGATCAAATAAATGCTATACTTCTAAATGCTTGAATAATTTTATTAAAAGTTTGCATTTCCTTTTCTAAACTAAAATTAAACACAGAAAATAAAAAATAGCTCGTTTTGAGAATTTCAATATATCTGTGCACATTTATATAGAATGAAACAAAATTTAATACCGAAAAAAGAAGTAAATGAATCATGTTATGCCAATCAAGGTATCAATTTTACACACATTGTGAATTTTATATTTATTTAATATAATACTCCCTTCTTATATTACAATATTACTGACCAACAAATCATTTAAAATTGGTAATGCCAAATTTCCAGTTTTGAATTTCAAATGGAAAATCACAAATTTTTCAATAAAGGTATTTTACAAATGATTGCAAACCAATTTAAGAAAAAAAAAAGAATTAAAGTTTTACAATGGTATATTAACAAAAAGCTTCATCCTTTTGAGACACAGATTATGAGGATAGCATTGAAATCAAAAACTATTCTTCGAAATTCCTTTATAAAGAGGATTTTGATACCCCAAAAGCCTTAATGATGAGAACATGCAACCGTGCCTTCTTCAAAAACCTTCATAGCGTAAAAATTTAAATCTTCAAGTTTGTCCACTTTAATGTTAAACAATATTCTTAGTGAGTGAGAGTTACATTAACGTCGCACAATAAAGCTGCACAAGGGCTATTGGCGATGGACTTCGTAATTCTGAACCATGGTCAAGTGACCAGGATGACACCTGAGCTGACCCCATCCTCTCCTAGCTTCCAAATCAGGTCAACAGGAGGACGTTTGAGTCTCGACATATTTAACGAGCATGGCTCCCTCTACACTGCGGGTCTTCAGCGGTACTAGTCTAGAGCTCATGAAATGCCAGCCACAAGTCTGTGACCTTGACCACAAGGCTACCGCATGACCACAACAATATTCTAAGATACTGTGTACTGATGTTACAATAAAACTAATGAGCTATGAAGGATTCATTTGGTCAGATATTTTGGTCATGCATTTTATCTTGTCTTGATTTTTAACAAGATTCAGTTAAATTCTTACTTGTTTATTTTTTTAAGGAAGGGTCAGCCTATGAATCATTTTTTAATTTTACGCCAGACTTAGGTTGACCACTATCACTCTATGACGGGAAACCCAATAAAATTTAGAAACAATTATTTCTTTCTTTGTCTAATGGGGCTGCGGATTGGTATTCTTACCTTTGCAGTCCTAGTACATTCCCAGGAGTTGGTATTACTTTTTAGTGCGGCACCATGGAGGTGAAATCAATTGCTGCAAGTAATTTTGACGTCCAGTTTCCTCCCCAGAAGGAGGCACCTGAGCTCTGACGATGCGAAATTGTACTTAAGAATTTAATTTTGCCAAGAGCACCCAAGCCAAACGGGTACTCAAATGATTTTTTACATGCCGCATAATCAAACAACATGGGCCACTGTCAATTTTCTGCATCATGAAAATCCATCGACTTAGGGCGGGGTCTAACCCGCAACCTTAGTTGCAGAAGGCTAGAAACAAACCAAAAACGCCACCCAGTCGACAATAAAAGTTACAATGAACTCAATAAAAGTTATAAAAAATTTTAACAGCAATATTTGTTGCTACTTCACCAAGTCCAGAACAAGAGACCAAATAGTCACCACACATGTCCTTAGCATGAAAAAAAAGCAAGTTGAGGACTCTAGTTAACTGAATTTATGCAAATGTTTCGTTAAGTAATAATGTCCAATTTAAATTCTAAAGTTAGTAACACTGACAGATGAAGGCAGGTCACATGAAAAAGAACTCCCCATTCAGAGACTCCAGTCTTGGCCAGTGTGTCAGCAAACTCATTATCCATGATGCAACAATGACTTAGAATCTTCTTACAGAATTACATTACGATCACTATCCATCAAAAAAATAATAACAAGTTAACAACTAAGACAGGTACATTGTTTGAAATTAGGTCTGAAGAAATTGCTTTCATAGTGGCCTGTGAATTAATGAATGCTACAATACTCAGATCAGCCCTCACAGACACCAATATCGATTAATTTTCTATGAAAGTCGACAAACACGGTGACAGTACTCTTTTTAAGATGGAAGCCGTCCTATATCTAATGCAAGAGTCTAGTAATCTATTCAATAGTATTTCTATATTTCCTAAAACCAGCCAGTCTATCAGATATACAGTTGAATTTTTCAAGATAGTGTCTGAGTCTTTTTGAAATAAGGCGCTCAATCAGTTTACATACTACACTGGTAAGTGACATCGGACGAAAGCTACTAAATACACTTGGGTTACCAGATTTGAGAATAGGTATAACTTCTCCCTCCCTCCCTCCATATACTGGAAATACCTATACAAAAAGTAAGGTTAATAAGTCTGAGCAGAACCTTCAAGGACTCCTTACCAAGATGGACGAGAAATTCCGATAGAGGATTCCATCATTTCACTCTTTCTGTGTGACAATTGCTTAATTCCACATTTGAGTTCCCCTTCCAAAAAAGTGAGTGGAATAAGTCATTTAGTTCTTGATTAAGGCAAGTCTGTAGACAATTAAGATCCTTTGAGATCCCAGTAGAATGTCAATAATTACTCACGTTAGCTTAGTGCAGGGATGGCAAACCAATGGCACGCAGCATGATATTTTAGGCACTCCTCCGAACAAAACGGTTTGCATTTTATTTCAAAATAACAAAGTTCACTATGAAGTATTAAAATCAAACGAGTGTGTTTGGTTAGGGTGCACATTTGTTTGTTATTGTCTTGCACTGCAATTGCTAACGATGCGAAATTTGTCTATGCATAGCATAGTAAATTTCATTGACACAACAGTATTTTAAAGTATTTAGTACTGTTTAAAGTAAACATATTTCTGTATTTGTCTGTTCTCTACCTGTCTATATAAGTGCAAGAATTTAAAAGTCATAATACATTTAATGCATGCCGATTCTCCTAATCCCATACAGGTCAGTTGCGATTTAAAGCCCAAACCCCATTTATCCGTCATATATGACTCCACTAAAAAGACATTCAAGATTAAATAGCGGATCATAGCAATTAATGAAATTCAAAAGCAGGGAATACATTAAAAAGATTTTAAGAAGTGAAGCAAATTGATTCTGTTTTTTCTTCTAAAATAATTAAAGAAATATAACAGGAAGTTATATATATATAAATTTATCTTACTCTATCATCTTTTGATCTAAATTTTAAGAATATATATACATATATATAGGTTTTTTACTAAGAATGGATGCCATATATATCTAATACAGTGCTATGTATATCTAGTCTTAATTTGTATCTAGTATATATTGTCTTTTGCAAAATATATTGTTTTAGACAGTAAATCCTTTTCTCATTTTAAATTAAATTTTACATTGTTTGATAAAAATATCAACAGTATCAAAAAACTTCAAAGCACTTACTTTTACTTTACATTTTAACTTTAATGTCCCCCATCTAGGATTATACTGAAAAAAATGAAGTTCACAGCCGATGCCAACCAGCAAATCTTTTTTAAATGTACAAAATGCTGTAGGGATGCCATTTACATGATTTTTATGCAATAATTTTAAAGAAGTGAATTCTTTGTTAACCCGATATGCGTGGATTGATGCTGAGCGGCAAGAATTGAAAGTAAGATCCATATTTCTTGTAACTCCAACGAAAATGTGATACTTTTTGGAAGTTTGCTTATAAAGACATAATCTGCAATAAAAAGAATAATTCAAAGCGATACTCATAAATGTTAAATTCAAAAGTCATTAATTTTTTTTTTATGTCTAGTTAAAACACTATCCTAAATATAAAAAAGTATAAACTGACAAATTTACAAGTCAGTAATTTTTTTTGATAAACTGTGTCACATCTAAAAACTTTCTAATGTACACCTTTCTACCATTCTAAAGCAAACTATGAAATTAAAATATAGTATTTTGTCATATATAATAAAGTGTTTTTTCTTTTTTCCAACAAATTCAAAACAATGAAATGATTATAAATTTAATAAATATGAATTCCCAGTAGAAAAATTTAAAGTTTAAAAATCATCTAATTTCTTTTAAATTGCATAATGTGATAGAGAAACAATATGAATAAGATTTTGATGCTTATGCAATCTCACCAAAATGTATGGTAAGCATGTTATAAATGTTTCATTCATATTTGAAGATATAATGAAGAACTTGAATATTTTGTAGCAAAAATTACTTGAATGGATGCATTTTCTAGAATAAAAATAAGTACTATATTTTTAGATCAGGGTTAAAATAATTAAGCAAATATTTATAAAAATACAAAGATAACAAATCAAATGTTTTGGAAAATATACAGCAAATCATAGTAAAAAAAAACTATATATATAATGCCTGTTTTATTATGCTTAGTAAGACTCAAATATTTTTAAGAGAAAGTCAATACAAACTCCCCCAAAAAGCAATT
>BMAV01009052.1:38846-49514 GCA_019973955.1 Trichonephila inaurata madagascariensis
AATATAGATGTATGAAGCCCACTTTCCTGCATATCCATCCGCTTTCCATGTCTCCCACTTTTTATCATAAGTCAAATATGCCGTCATTTCCTCAATGTCAGAAGAATCTTTGCTATTGTATCTTCTAGTCAATATCTTGAAAAAAGTATATAAATGAAAAAGGATTAACTCAATAAAAGAAGTGAATACAAAAACTCAAAACAAAATATCTTGTTGTATATAAACTTCAAACCATTATGAACAAATCTGAATGCCCTAAGATATAAGATTTACCTCTAAGGATGGTCTTGGTGTTGATTCAGAGTGTGTGAAAGAAAAAAAAAATTAAAATAAAAAACCAAATAATCCACATAAAAGTTTCTCATTTAAAAAAATAATCTTGAGGTTTGTACTTCATAGATTAGACCAGGGATGTCCAACTTAAATAACCTTGTGGGCCACTTCCGAAAAACATTATAATCTCGCGGGCCGCACATAAAAATATGTACATTTATATCAGATTTGGAAACAACAACAAAAAAACATTTATTGGAGTGAAAGTATAAAACAAAATGAATGATTATTATTGTTTTCATTATTTTTCATGTATACAGACATAGGTAATATAATAATGCAATGATCAAATAATGTTTAAAATATTACAGTTGCCATTTTCTTGAAAATAACGGAGAGAGTTCCTTTTAAATTAATCTTTTGTTACTCATTTTTAAAATTTGATTGTGCTGTTATTCTCAAACGATTTAGTATACATTGCCCTTTATTTTAACCGTCCTGAATATATTTTTTAAGCTTTAAAAAACATCTCTGACTGCCTCATGCTTTTTGGGCATTCCAAACAGAAAAGGAGGAGGAGAAATGAAAGTCGCACACACAGAGAATCATGTACCATCCATAATAAAGGGTATGCATAATGCCATTCGGAATTTATTAAAAAAGTAATTTATTATAGAAAAATCAAATGTAACTGTTGGATAAAATATAAATCTATTTTAGTCTAAAGAACATTTCTATTATCAAAAGGGATTTATTTTAAAACAAGAACAGGTAACAGACAAATACATTGTAAATTTATATATATGTATAAATTTCCCCTCAAATAAATTTCAAAATGAAAAAACTTTAAAAACCTGATATTTAAAAATTTTTAAAAACGAGTCGGCGGGTCGCAGTTTACGTACTGGAGGGCTACATGCGGCCCGCGTGTTGGACAGCCCTGGATTAGACTATAAATACAGTAGCAGTGTAAAAAACACACAAAAAAAATCACCCAATAAATCTGTTATGTATTCCTTATTATGATGACTGAAAATCTGACAACTTTCACAATAGGCTCTCAAAAATTTGCTCTTTAAGAAATAATTTTTTAAAAAAAATTCCTTTTTCCTATTAATATTTGATACTATTGTTACCAAGCTGTGAGGAGAGTTGCAAAAACAATTGCATGTTTTTTTTACAACTGCCATGTTATAACACATGAGAACATTTTTAAATTGAATCAGGAATTTGCCATTCCATTGTAAATTCTGTTCTCTGTATATTTTTAAAAATATTACCTAATATATCTGTGTAATCAAAACTGTGTTTAATAAATAATTTAGCATACAATAGTTTCTTTTTTAAAAACAAAATTATTTTGAAGGATGTTTTGCTCATTTGAACTTAGCAGTAAATATTTAATATATGTGAGAGTGAATCAGAAAATTTATGCACCTATTTTTTTAGCTAAGATAAGGTATGTACTATGTAACCACAATCGGAATGCTGTCTTTGTTTCATCGTTGCGCATGAATTGTCGTCCTGACAGAAACATTTACAGCGAATCGAAAATTTGGAAATCACTAGGATCAAGGTCTGGAATGTTAGGTGGATGGTCAACGATCACCCAGTGAAACGACTACAACTTGTCGGTAGTTCTGATTGTCATATGTGGCTTTGCACTATGTTGTCCACACTGAGAATCCACGGTCATCCACCGCGAGCTCACACTTCTTAAAGCAAGACATTTCTACCCATACAGATTTTGGTAGTCGTTAGTTCTCACTCAATAGAAAAAGAAAATCACACTTCGTAGTTTATACGCTGCGGATACGTGAAAAACAATCAACATCTTCAACAACAGACAGAAGCGTCATGTCGCAGAGTTGCGGGTAGATGAGACTGGATGTATCTAAGAAAGGTCCACCACATTAATTTTGCATTTACAAACGTACATCGGTTGCGAAAAAAATAGGTGCAAAGACTTTCTGATTCCCCCTCGTGTGTATACCATATTTACTCAAATCTAAGCAGCCATCGATTCTAAGCCGCACCGTAAATTCTCTGCACGTTTTTGGGGAAATACAAAAAAATGTGTAAGGTTCATCGACATGCGATTGTTAAAAATTTCTTTAAAAAACAGTGAAAAATAATAGGAAGTTAACAATTAATTTAATTTTACCAATATTAAAAACTATCCAAATACAAACAGGAATCTATAATTACTCTAACCGTCAGCTAATCTCGGAATTGGTGCCGGTGCACAGTAGGCAGTTTTCACGATTTGGAGCAAGGAAATTATTTTATAGCTTTAAAATCTTCATAATTATATCTAATCATCAAAAATCATAGTAATTAATATAAGTTAGATACTCTTTTCTGTTTTCAACCAAGAAAAAAAATAAAGTTATTAGGATCTCAACAAATTTATGTCAGGCTTGAATTTGATCAAGAATAAATGACTGCTAAGTGGACCTACTTTTTGAACAAGGATCTAAGGACATTAACAGGTGCGGTAATTTGACATGTGGGAGAATATATATATATATATAAAACATAGAGTGTGGCTGTTAAAAATCAAATGTTAACAGATTAAACACACAAATACAATCAAACACAAGTACGCATTTACAAGCATTAACATTATAAATATGCAATACAGGATAATAGGTATGATGAGGTGGGATAGGAAAGAAGCGAAGGGGTGGGTGGGTGGGGTTAAGTAGTATTTGAGCAGTATAACTAGTTATTACATCAATCCGAATCACTAGCATTATGTTAGAAGGACTCATGTTGCAAAAAGGACTTTTGAGGAGCATCAAAATAACTTCTTTTGGCAATTACTCTTTCTTTTTTTCTTTTAATTTCCCTTAATCTTGTTATGAAGGGATATGAAGAAACTAAAATCATATGCACCATGTCCTCTACGTCTTGTTGCCGGTTGAATTTACGAGAGTGAGGCTCGCGAATATATTTTGAGTCCTTGTTCCGGGCCTATATCACCTCTCCCGACATTTGTCCTATCGGCAAGATGGAATTATTGACAAGACCTTCGTGTATCAGCACTTCCTGGAGGTTCTGAGGTATGTAGTACCAAGGATATAGAGCTACATTAAGTTTAGCAGTGGCCAGGCAGAATTCTTTGAGCTTCGGTGCGTCAATTACGTACCACAAGCTTTGGTGGTCAGCACCACATGAAGTTTTCTAATCAGAATTTCACCAATCCTTGTGATTGATGAGGCTATTACTGGGTTCCAAAAGAATGCTCCAGCAGTATTGCCACCATTTATGGTCCCAAAGCCAGGTTTTGGAGCATCCACTGAAAGTCCCATTTAGAGCCATTATTTTTCCTGCACTTCCTTTTTACGTGCATCCATTCTACAGGTCTATCCGCCTTCCTCACGGACCATTTTTTGATATCCAACCTATAAGATATGTTCAGAAGGCACTTAAACATTTGATCCAGGCGTGCAAGCTGAAAATATGCCCCGTCTCACATTCTCCGTAAATAGTTGCTTAATTTTCATAGCCTCCAGGTCATTCATGGAGCTAGACTTTGAACGGCACAAGTGAGAATTTTGAGAAGAGGAATGCGCCAACCAGCTACAAATTTTTCCACCTACCATTGCCAATGACAAAACTGAACTGCAGCTGTAAACATTGTCTTCTAGTGTCACTGTACTGGGTTGGAGGAGGGAGATTTAGTTTTTGATTTTTTAAGTTTCCAGAGCTTTACAAATGTTTCCCTTTGACGCGACAGAAAAATAACTGCCCATTCTGTGTGAAAAATACTTTATTGATACTAACTACACAGTTACAAAAATACATCTGGTGTGCTTCTCATACGCCTTCTTACGGAGAGAAATAACAAGGCTGAACAAGGGTTACAACAATACCACCAAAGACCCAGTGCCAATTTAAGCTCATTTCGGGCCCTGGGCACAGATCTACAGGCCCCCTTGGCACTAACGGATCAAAATTTATTACCAGAAAACCTGGTTAATTCCAGCTTATACGGGCCCCTGGCGCCCGCCCCAAGCACCCAATGAATAAACCGGCACTGCAAAGACCAACGCAGGAAAAAAAATCAAAACTTTGGAGATTGCAGCTAAATTTGATATTGAATTAAATGTCCATATCTACTCTTTGTAACTTAAGTGTTACAGAGATTAATCCGCGTCAATCTAAAAAAATCTAGTCCATTAAACACCCCCCCCCCCCCCCGAAAAACGTTTGTGGGAGTCATATACTACGCTAAATGATACGTTTTTTTCAATTTTGAATCAAATTTGAAAGTCAAATAAAGAAATCATTCACCCATGACATGTATTTTCAAAGAAAAACGCCAAAATGTGTAAAATCTTGTTCAGACGAAACCATAGAACTTCCGACTGGAAAATGAGGCTCGCTGGTTTCGTCATAGCCCCAACAAACCCGATCTAAAGCGTTGACTGTTGGAGATTTCCATTCGCGTACTGACGAAAACATTACACTGTGCAGCGTCGCCATTTTTCCCCACGGTGTCGTCTTCCGTGTCTTTTAATGCATTTAGTATGCAGCATATTTTTAATAAGAATGCATTATAGAAGAATGTAGAAGAATTATTAAAGACTGTTGAACATTTATAAACAAAAATTATATGATTTTGCTTACATCATCGAAGTATATTTGTTACATCTGTGTCAAATTTTCAGTGACGGCTGCTTTACTTCCATTTTTTTCTGCATATAAAATTGCCTTCCTCTTTATACTTGCGTCATAGTAAACTCGTCTTGATTCTATTACCGATATCTTTGATGTTTAGGTGATAAAAAGAAAACGTATACAAAGAATTTTCAAATACGAGCAAACAATGATGTTTAGGATAAACTGAATAAGAAGGAGATAAACTGTGCAGTCGGATAAATCATCGATGCAAGTGGCCATAACAGATGGCTACATTTTTCCTTTTGAAAGGGGTGGAAACTCAATTTCCTCCATCCAACAAATGTTTTGCCTTCGATTCCACGCCGCACCCGATTTTCAGTAGCATTAACAGTGGAAAAATAGTTCGGCTTAGATTCGAGTAAATACAGTATATATATCATCAGGCAGATGATCAGAATGCGTAACTCCTTCTGGGGTGTTAATTTGATATAGAAGTGCTACATGCCAAGTTGTTATGTTCGTCAAAATGGACGATAACATTACAATATGGTTACCTTGATATTTTTATCGTGTGGTAATGTATCAGGGGGATAACGTACATTAGAGTTAATTTTTGTTGGTTTTTTTCCGTTATAACTCTATTAATTTCAGGTGATTTTAATTCGATTTCTTTAAAAATTTAGTCATTTCCATTGTTTTTGTTCTTTACAAGCTACAATTTCAGTCCTCTGTTATATTTCGTGCTATTTTCGAATATATGGATATTTCTAATACCATTGTGAGTACCAGAATACTTTTTTTATGCGAATGAGTGTTGTGCTTTTAATAATCGCACATTTCCATTTTATTTTACTTTTTAATGATGCTTTTTTGAACGTTCCTTGTTTGATGAAATTCATTGAAAGAACTCAGTTTTTGGAATATTGCAAGTTATATCAGCACTTATTAATTTTAATACATATTATGTAATTATTTTACTTTTTTTTTATAAATAGTACAAATATTATTTATAGTTATTATTACTATATTATATGAGCATTATTATACATAACAATTATATTATATGAATATTAATTATATGATAATATATTAGACATATTATTATTATAAATTTTTTTTATTATATTATATTGATATTCATTACTTGATACTGGTTATTTGTAATAAATTTCTATATTTTTTATCTGAAATACATTTCAAAACAGATCTGTACAATTAATTTCCTGAAGATTTGTTACAGTTAAGCCGCCAGCTTGGGTTCCACGTAACTCGAGAACAACCGCTGCTTGACGCAATTAAGGAATCACACCAAACAGCACTTGGCGGGTAGCATTCCTATATCAAATTTAGTTCCTTTGTGGAATTATGCATTCTGATAATTAGGCCGACGGTATGAACTTTTGATCCCATGGAATACATCAATGTGACAGTCCAGTTCCTGTGGTTGACTCTAGCGCACATGGCACTATCAACGTTACTGCCAGGATGTGTTATCCTTTCGTTGTTATCAGAAAAAATGGTCTTTTACATAATACCCAAGTTTTCAAACAACCTTTGCCGGGCGATGTAGAAGAGCTGCAGGAAAGGGTAACACGTGTTGTTTATAACCATGTGGGCTAGAGTGAAACAGGAACTGGACTATCACATTGACGTATTCTGTGTGACCTAGGGTTCACATATAAAATTTCACTTGTAAAATACGTGAATAAAACTTGAACTGTTTCTGTATTATTTCATATATTCTTTTTTGCTGTATTTTTCTTAGTTTTTTTTACTAGAGCGCTCTAAGAGCTTAGAGGAAATTATCTTGTAGGACTAATAAGAGGAGAGTGAGATGATTAGGGAGTGGGGACTGGATGAGAAGGTCTTAAGTTCGCCGCTGCGAGGATAGAAGGAGGGGTGACGTGTAGGCCACTCACCACCTGAACTCCATATTAGAACTAAACTTAGAATTTAAGAACTATGTTACCACTGTTGAATATCAGAAGCATTCAAGTAAATTATGTTTTTATGAATGATTGTGTAGTCCTGTGTCCAAGGTCCACCATAAAACGTTAGTGCTTTTATAGAAAAAGAAAGTGTGATCTTCTATAACTTCTAGATGTACATGAGCCGTAACTCTACATATACATTATATAATGTTGGCAGGAAGATTAAAATGGAGATGTTTTGTGGAGGTATATTTAATAATATTAATAGCACTTTACACTCAAATATTTTTAATTCTCCTATATTAACTAAGTTGCTTTAGTTAATTTTGCCTTGTTATAATTAATTTAATATACTAGTAATGGGGCATATTCATATTCTTTTCCTACACCTCAGTGGTATTAGCAAATTACAGTTGAAGGTTGGTTGACCTTAAAACAATGTTTAAACCTGCAGTCTTAGTTCCTCAGGCTAAGACTTTGCTATTGTACTACTGTGAAACTTATTTCTTAATTATATTGTTTTATTGTACTTCTATTGCTTTGTTAGAATTACAGCTAATTAGTAAATATTATTGATTATATACGTATAAATACTAGGGTTTCTTTCCTGGGTTCTAGAGAAATCGTATGATTTTCGTACTTTTTGCATTCCTGGAACTATACTTCGTTCTCGAAAATGGCATGGGACCTCAATAATCTATGAGGTAACTATTTCTGACTTGACTGAGGATTTCAACATCGGATATAAATTTTATCTGACCGTACTGTGGCGACTTGCGATTGTTCACCTCAAACTTCCATGACGGAGGAATTTTCGTTACCCCAGCATGGGGTAAGAGTGTAATAAGAGAATAAGTAACCCCCCCGCCCCTAACAGGGTTGGTAAAAATTCTTCCAGCTAACAGTGGGAAACAATTTGTTCTGATAAGTTTCTGTCTGTCTATCGAGCTTCTTTAGCTAAAAGTATTTGGTTTTTAAAGGAATCACTTTTCGTAGCTTAACAGCACTACAATCTGATCAAAGTTCCAAGATCTTGGTTTATGTGGATGACGTAAGTATTAATACTTAAAAACTATTATTTATTTCATTTTTTTAGATACTTCCCTTCATTATGATTTATTTAATTGAGTCATCAATTTTTGAAAACGGGGATGAACCCCCCAACTGTTTGGGAGTGAATATTTTTAAGCAATCTCACAACTTTTCTTATTTATTATTTTTCTTGACTAAACTTTCGTGAGAGAGATTCTTCCATTAATATTTACTTATATTTTTGTAACAATAATAAAGCAATTCCACAAACAAGAAATCGATTATACAAACAAAATCTCTTAAATACGATAATTAATATTTTTAACGTACGTAATCGATACTTCAGCAGCAAATAAATTTTCACAAGTATATATATTAATATTTATCTCTTAGTAGCAACATTAGAGAAGTAATTGATTCAACTTCGACTGATTAATTTTGAAATGCATGTGAATCATTATAGGAACATTAATTTTAGTAATTATTTTTTAAATGTGAATATTTTTTCGAGATTTTTAATTTGCAAAATCTTTAATTGTAAAATTTTTTTCCATGGGNACATTGTAATCTTAATCGTAATCGGCTAGTCCGAAATCCCTGTCCCGTCCATTCTAGCCAATCAGAACTACTATTAAGTAATAATCACGCACTTTCACTACTGGTATAAAAACAAAAATCTTGTGTAATCGCTCTCTTTTGTCTGCTTGCCTTCATCATGTAATCAGCCGGCTGCCGCGCGTTCTGTGTTTGTCTTAGTCTGTGTTTGTGCCATGATGTTTGCTTCTTGTTATGTGTAATGCCATCCCTACTTGATCTCTATGTGTTTCAAGATGCAATAAACTGGATTAATGTCCCAGACTGCCTTATCTATAGTATTGAATACGTAACATCAACCAACACAGAAAATGTATCTAATATACAGTCATTCACTCGCCATCGGCCACGCCCTATCCTTTGGTTCGCTACAGTAATAACATCCACTCGTCACGTCTTACAATTATTTTTACCATTCAACAGAAATATTATAGAAGTATTTCATGCATATTAATATTTATCTCTAAGTAACAACATTAGAGAAATAAATGATTCAACTTCGACTGATTAATTTTGTACGCATGTGAATCAGTAAAGGAACATTAATGTCAATAATTATTTTTTAAATGTGAATTTTTTTTTTCCGAGATTTTTAATTTACAAAATCTTTAATTGTAAAATTTTTTCTATGTCGTAAGCAATTTTTGGTTTTAGTGCTAAAAGTGATAAATTTCTCTAAAAAAAAAATTTTAACTTGGGGAAAGAGTTTTCCGCTGTGTATATAATGAAGTTGAAAATTAAAAATCGATGCGGTAACAACATCTGCAAAATAAAGTTAGTTTATAATAAATAAATATATCATACTAAAAAAGTATCGTAAAATCCGGCGTATAACGCACACCTTTACTTTCAAGCTGCAATTTTTAATTTTTAGGTATATTCGCTGTATAACGCGCATCTAATTTTTTTTGAAGAAACCTGAGACGTACGTGGTTTTGTTTTGAAGTCTTTTATTCTCGAGGTATTATTCCAAGCTTCAGAAAAAAGTAGTATACTTCTAGGATTACAACCCTTCAAGTTCATAAGGAATGTCAATTCTTTAAAAAAAAAAACAGTATTTCGACCTATGTAGAAGTCTAATTTTTGACTAAACTCATTTTTATTAACTTTAAAGCTGTTTACTCTTTCAAACCTTTTTCAGTTTTATTAATGTATGACATACATTTTAAAGTTTTAATACAAATACAAGCGCTTAAAAATCTGCAAATTTTTTAAGTCGAAGTTGAATCGAAAATTGAAGGGGGGAGGGTACTTCCCTTATTTTATATACTTATTATTGATGTTATTCAAAAAATAACCTGTTTTTAAATTTTTTAAAATTTTGATGTATTTCCCAGGAATTCCAGGAACGACAGTTGCATTCCCGGGATTGGAAAAAACCGAGAAATCAGAAACTCTAGAATCGATGATACGGGGTTTTCAAGCTGAAGGAGTCCCAATATGTGTAAGGAAAAATTCATGGACCGTTGCCATTGGAATCTTATTAATAGAGCTCCCAATTTACGTTTCTAAAATCGTCTGTCACTGACTTCAAACGGTTAAAGTTTTTCCATGAACTCGTTGTTCCCACGATTGGAAACCTTTGAAAGCGGCAATGTCGATTTAAGCTCATTTTGGGCCCTGGGCGCAGATGATCTACGGGCCCTCTTGGAATTGGTGGAATGAAATTTTTAGCCAAAAAATCTGGTTAGGTCCATCTTATCTGGGCGCCCGCCCCAAGCTCCCAATGGATAAACTGGCACTGGAAAGCGGGTATGGATTTACTCAAAATAGTGAGAAGACAAGGAGTGGTGTAAACTCGGAACGAAATCTAAAAAATTCCTATTCAAAAAAAGCTCGTCAAAATACAGATAACATTTGGAATGGGAAAAATCTCTTCGAGATGTCGTTTGTTAGTAAACATCAACATTCCTTCGTTTGTCGATTGACTGATTGTGGATAAACGTCACACTTTGAAGTTACACAAAGGCTTGGTCTTTAGTGAAGGATATCGTGCCTGCTATTTTTTATTCTTCTGGTTCCAATTGCAACAGCTGATAAAAGTTTTTCTAAGCAAGAAATTTTTACAAATTATTCTAGAACTTCTCCGTAGGACAAGATCAATTGTTGGATTTAGCAATATAGTCGATAGAAACAGAAGAACTAGGAAAATTGAAATGGTCTTCTGTAATGGATGCTATTAATATTGCGCTTTCTGACAAAAAAACAG
>BMAV01009052.1:77214-101171 GCA_019973955.1 Trichonephila inaurata madagascariensis
AGATTGAAAATTTAAAAAATTTAAATCAATCAGATCAAGTTATTTAATTTGCTTGTTTATCAACACAGGTAAATCTCGCGACAAGCTTATATATCATAAATTGTGTAACGATTTTACAAGTTGATAGCAAAAAAATTTTTAAAAGAAAAGTTTATTTTATTCTTTTAGAGCATTTAAATAAAAGCTTGTTTTTAAAAAGTTTTTTTTTTACTTTTAATTTATTAACATCATACCTTTGTGAATCCGGATTTTCTGCGATGGCTATTTTGAAGACAAAATATAGATCTGAGCTAAATATCAAAAAATAACTCTGAGTGTCAATTTCTAATTTTCAGCCTTCCTTTGAAAAACTTTGCTCTGCAAGACAAGCCCATGGAAGTCACTGATAATTATTAAACTTGTTCTTATAATGGCTGAAGTACCCACTCTTAACACGAGTTTATTTTTTTAAAAAATGATAATATATTATTCTTGATATAATAGATTAATTGTAAGGAGAGTAAAACGAAGTGCATGACAATGTATACAAAAATGTAAAATGATTTATTGAAATGAATACTCATATTATAAACGGTTTTGAATGAACTGTAATTTTAAGCCTCGCAGAATTAGCATTTAGAATAAATGTTAAGTAATAAAAAAAAAAAGAATAAAAATTCTAATGAATAACAATTGTGTTATTTTTTTAATATTTAAAGCGAGAAAACTTCAAAATGTTTTAGCCCGGGATCAGGTTAATGGTCGTGGGGAGTGATGCACCCCAATTCTTTTTTTTATAATTATTTTCAATATACAAGATAAAAATCACAATTTCAGTGAATAATTTAACTAAGAGAAAATATACTTACCTATTTCAAGGATTTTTCTGTTAGTCTTTCATAAATTGAGAAAATATCCAATAAAACTGAACTAAATTGTTCCAAATGTACGTGACCTTAATAAAAGACACAAATCACAGACACTTTTTGCTAACATTACAGGAAAGTTATTTGCAAGCAAAACTGTCACATTTTGTTCACGTTATTGTAATTTTAATGTCCGTTGATGATCGACAAATATCCTGTTGAACTTTTTCTTGCTTGTGTCTTTTTGACAGGGTGAAGTGCATTTTGCGGTACACTTATGGCTTCGTATTTTCTTGATAAAGTTCTTAATGTAGCTATTGAAAATTTTCCTTTCGTTTCATGTTTATTGCTTTTCTCAAATTTACTTTCGCTAACATGATTAATATGCATTATTTCAGCAAGTGTTTCCCTTGTTTGATCAGCTTCAATTTCCTTTCAGAGAGATCACAGATGTCCAATTCTTTTTTCATATTCTGCTCATTTACATTTATAAACCATAATCAGTCATACAACATCACAATTAAAACCACTAAGTTATTCATAGGGGAAAATGAAGCATGTTCAAGAAAATATTTTTGAAAAAAAGTGATCGTGCCGGTAACTCGGTCTAAACAAGTATCCTAAGATTCTAAAAAAACGTTTGCCACTCCCAAAAAAGGAGATATGTGATCAATTCATTTTAGCTCCCATTAAGACTGTCATATTAGAGGATTCTCTGTCAAGGTCATTGGTAACAAATAAACAGATTTCCCAGAATTAACGATTTTTGTATTATATGTTTCAGTAGACTCATAAAAATAAATCTTGGCCAATTAATCCTTCAAAGTGCTCAATATGCTTATCCATGTATCATAAAACTCTTTTACATTGTGAAAAAAGCGCAACAGAATTATATAATTTACAACTTCCCTAAAAAAGAGGATGCAGATAACATACCACTAAGCTCGAAAGTCAGCAAAAGTAATATTTTAGATTAAAAGAAACGTAATAAAAAATCTCTCATCGTAGGATTACAGCAAAGCAAACAAAATATTTTCTTTTATTTTTGATGACCTTTTTTCACCAGATGATATATATAAATCATATCAATGTAGATCTGTATTTTTTTTTTATTATATCAGAAAGTATTTTGTTTTTTTTTCATTCCAGTAAATTAATTTTTTTAACCTTTTATTTTCGATATGCTCGCGCCCCCCTTGAAGGGATATCGCGCCCCCCCCAGGGGGCGCGCCCCACAGTTTGAGAAACACTGGGTTACTGACAAGGTCATTGGTAACAAATGAACAATTTTTCCAGAATCAAAGACTTTATAAGCCAGAGGGTGAATCTGTGTCCCGCGTGACCGTTCCCGGGTTAAGTGAAAAATCTTTCTCAATCTATGTAGAAACAAAAGCGAAATAAATCAAATGCGGAATATGAAATGAGCATGCAGTCAACTTTAAAAGTACTCCATTATTATTTTTTTATTAACGTCGCATTAAGTCCAAGGGAGGGTTATTAGTGATAGACCTCATGATTCTGAACTTCGGTCAAATGATGAGGACGGTACCCAAGCTGCCACTTCATTCTCTAAGCTTCCACTCTACATCTATGTGATAACAAATATAACGTTGTGACGGCTATATAACCGCGTCCTTCCAATAACAAGTCCTCTTGGGAAATCTTCGATCTTTCAAAACTATTTTATTCGCAACGAACCCTCTGAAGAAGAAAACATGATTATTTAAATTAGGTATACTATATATATATAGTCTAGGCTTTCAAGCTTTAAAGAGTGAAAGTGAGAGAGATAGGATAAATTACTAGTTATCGGGTATTAATCAAATTTATAGTATAACTCAGATATTTGATAATTGTAATAATTAAAGGGACGATTGGCCACACTAGAATTTAAATAGAGCTTAGATAGCTAGGAAAGTAGATTCGATCCTGAAATAAGTACATTGGTATTTAAAGTATTCTCATACTTCGCGTACCTCGTTATTTATCTACATATTGCTTCAATTGAGTGAATCGCTTATTTAAAGTCACTTGAACTTGTGTTGTTGATTGTGTGAAAATAAATAGAGCATTTTTGGGTAGGGCTAGTCTTCCTTCCCTTCCTTTCACATCTCTGGGTGTGAATGATAGAAACTCCCAACGTACATCAGCCCTTAACACAATGCGTCTTTAATGGGACTAGGACTCCAGCTCATGACTCGCCTGTCACAAGTTCGTATTCATGACCACTCGCTTATCACGACCACACCACTGTCAATGATATAACATTTGTCAAGGGTTTAAGATGGTTCGGGAAGAAGCTCACATGACCTTAAAAATAAGTTCTTTTTTTTATATCTGACTCTTTATGAATGATATACAACTTTATTGCCTAACTCTGGGAGCAATCCGAAATCCTAGCACTTAATCTGACATATAAGATTATTCAAAATTACTTATCTTGAGTTGGAGCTCCTTTTGACGATCCTTCTCGAACCCTGATAGCTCGGCCAACTCCAGTGTTAATTACTTCCACAATTCCTGGGGGAATCTGACGAATATTAATTTCAGGATGCCCGACTTCTCAGCCATAATTCACTTTCTCTTAATCTTAGATTTCACGATCAACGATTAACCATTAACCTCACATACCCAACGTCAAGGTTTAAATAGTAGTTACATTTTCATAAAATGAAGTTATTTCTACGGAAAGCGGTTTTTAAACTAAAATCACAGCTTCAGAATAGTTTCCCCAAGAGGATTAGTAGAAGAACCCGAATAGTACCCGTTGAAGCATTTTTGAAGAGATCAGTGTTATTGAAATTTCAGACTTTATTCTCTTCTTCACAGAAACAGTATTGTGGCTAGAAAGATTGTTTGCGCGTGATTACACTGTCAATTAGTATTATATGATATATATCATTGAAAATATCATTACATTTTCAATGAATGGGAATGACATTGGCGACAGACTTGACAACAAATTTTACTGCAACAGTCATTGTATTTTTCAACAAATTAGATGTATCAGGAAAATTCCACAACGTCCTAGGATAAGGTGACGAGATTTCAACATTGGTAAAGTGGGACGCCATTGACCTGGGGAGGGTTCTTGATCAATCATTTGGTCTATATGGTGCAAGAAAGGTTTTCGTAGAATGCAAAAAGGGTATTGTAACATATTTTTATTAAAACTTTAACATAAGTACAATTTACAAATACATTCTGTCACACAAAAAAATATATATTCACCCAGAAGAAATCGAACTACAATCACGAAACTTGGCAGGAATGTAGTCTGGCAAGATATATGCAAATGATTAAAATTTTGACACATTGAGATAAGGGTAAGCGCGCTATGCGCATCTAAGCTCTGGGAGAGTTTAAAGGCTTGACTGCTCGTGCTATAGGGTTATTCGAACAAATCTGTCAACTTGGATGGACGGTATTGTGACTAGAGATGCGTCGGAAACGTAATACATGACAGTACGAACAATTGTTGGATTTTGAGAGGGGGCGTATAGCAGGCATCACAGAAGCAGATTGGTAGAACAAGCATATCGGCCGCCACTTCAGTAGGAGCAATATCGTAGTTGCTCAGTTTTGGTAACATTGGACTACGGTTGGGATAGTCTACAGTCGTGGAGGGTCAAGGAGTCCCAGGGACCAAATGCATAAGATGATTTTTCAATCATAACAGTGGCCACCTCATTACCAACAAAGTCGCTAGAATCGGTTCGATGCTATTTACTACATTCCAGATACCCGGTGGTATCGAAGGAAACCCTTCGGAGACGATTGGTTGACGCAGGTATAAGGAGACAACGACCATTAAAACGCCTACCACTGACCTCTCATCATAGGTCGTGTCTATTGGATTTTTGACGACCTTGGGCCAGCTAGAGAGGGTTTGATTGGAGACAGGAATCCCGATTTAATATCAATGCTGATGATCAGCGCATACGCGTGTGGAAACGACCAGACCGCCGGTATTTGTTGTCGAGAGGCTTACATCAATTACATAGGGTATGATAGTGTGGAGTGCGATTTTTTGGGACACTCGATCACATCTAGTCGTCCTTCAACGCACTTTGACGACATGCAGTTACGTGGACGAGATTTTAACGCCAGCTGTATTGCCTGTTCTATCAAGTCTCCCAGGTGACATTTATCAGCAAGGCAATGCTTGTCCACAAATTGCGTGACTCTTCCAACAATGTCTCCAAGTAAATGACGTACTCCCGTGACCTTCCATTTCACCAGAACTCTCGTGAGCACGTCCGGGATGCGATTGGAAGGCAACTGCAGCCGTCCCGGAATACTGGGGAATTAACTGCCCAGTTGAAAAATTATTGCATGATTTTCCGCAGGAGGTCATCAGTGACCTCACTAATTCGATTCCTGCTTGTATAGTTGCTAAAGGTGAATTCCCTGCTGACGATTTGTAACAATTTTCAAGCCATATCTTCTTAATAAAGCAAGCTGTTCTTCTGAATTTGTAACCACTTGCTTATCTCCTCATACACGATACACATGTTAAGTTTCGTGATAGTAGGCCGTTTCCTTCTGGGTGCATATATTTTTTTGTGATAGAGTGTATAATACATTAAAAAAGTTATATATTGCTACTATGCAAAGAATACAATTATACTATACTGTAGTATTATTTTATACTATACTATAGTATTATTTTATTCTTTAATATATTTTTGATTTCAGTGATTTTTAGTGAATTGCTGTCGTTATTTAAAAGGACATGAAATTTTTCACAAACATTTGTTAAATTATACACTGGTGAGGAAAGCTTAAGCAACAGGGGGCTTTTTTTCCCATATTTTTGCGAGAAATCATCTGAGAGACATGGAATTCAGAAATAAGAGACAGCATTTTATACTTAAACGATGACGAAAGCGTAGTTGCGCAAAAAATGAACACCATGCAAACAGTGGCGTAACGGAGAATAACAGGGCATCCTGCAAAGTTGGTGTTGCCTTTAATATTTTATAAATTGGTTAAATAGTACTTGGCTTCAGTCAGGTTTTGCTACGCCACTGAATGCATATAATATGAAATCAAACAAAAAAAGACTTTATTGAACATAGTATCGTTACACATGATTATCTGTCCAAGAGGAGGAACATGAAGCCGATGTTCCTTAGTATGAGATATGCCGTCCTCTTATTGCAATGGTTGCTTCGCACCGTCTCTGCATACTGCGCACCAGATTGTCCAACAGTTATTGAGGTAAGAGTGCCCATTCTTCAATTAGCATCTCCTTCAGCTGTTGGGTGTTCCCCGGAGGATGCAATCGTGCTGCAAGGCGTCTCACCAAAACATCTGCTAGCCAATTCATTCGAGTGATATCTTCTTTTTTCAATAGTGGCTAAACGTCAGCTGTCCGGTGTGGCCGTGCATTGTCAGCCATGAAAATGAAGTCTGGTCTCGGAATAGACCTACATGGGGAAGAATCACCTTCTTACAATAGCGATCTCCGATTACTGAATCTCTGTCGAAAACGTGGAGCTCAGTCCGCTTTTCAAGCGCGCGTTGCGACATTTTTGCTGATTCCGAACTTTTCAGCAACAAGGGTCAAACTAAGCCCTTCCTCTAGCTTCCGCGTGTCAAGTCCCCTAGGGGATCTCTTATAGCCATATAACACGAAGGGACTCATTTAAACTTGCGGCGAATGTCTTTAATNATTGCACTCCCATTTTTCCTTTTATCGTAGTCTTGAGCTGCGTGCACTCACGTCGCCTATGACGTTTTATTCCCGATATTCGCATACGTATCACGTTTCTACCGAATTGCGTGTTCATTGCACTGATAGCAGTAACCCCTTTTCTGCAATTTCATAGCTAACTATTTAATTTGCTTAAATTTTGCGCACCAGTATATTTTACACATAAAATTGATTTTTTTCAAAGTTTTAACAATTACAATGAAATACGTTTAAAGCGAAACAATACAACTTCCCCGTCAAACTACTATGAATTTTCATACATTTTTTCTCCTTAAAGGTATCCAACTACGTTCGGAACCGTGATTTTGCAAAACCGTGTAAATGGATAATATTTATGATATTAAGTGTCACTTAGATTAGAATACATGTATAAAATTGTTTTAAGGACATTATGACAAAAAAAAAATTTTAAATACAATATTTTGGCAAAAAATTAACTTAGAATAACCTTTTTTCCAAATGTTCTCCTTTTGTAAAAAATGCTTTTATCGTATTAATATTTTGCCTGTATTCAGCTCAGACCTGTACAGAGGCTTAACTAGAATTTTTGAAATGCATAACTCGGAAGTTGGTTTATCCATGTTTTACGAAAAAAGAATGGAGAAATTTTAAGAAAATACTCCGATAATTATTTCAAATGGTTGTAAATCTGAAAACAATTTGAATTTTTCAAAAATCGTTGTTGAGCCTCTGTACAGAGGTCTGAGCTATATACAGACAAAATATTAATACAATAGAAGCATTTTTTACAAAAAGAGAACATTTGGAAGAAAGGTTATTCTAAGTTAATTTTTTGCCAAAATATTGTATTTAAATAATTTTTTTTGTCATAATGTCCTTAAAACAATTTTATACATGTAGTCCAATCTAAGTGACACTAAATATCATGAAAATTATACATTTATGCGCTTTTTTAAAATCATGGTCCCGAACGTAGTCGGATACCTTAAAACAAGGCGAAAATCGGTTAACACGAAAATATTTCCTTTCTGAGGTGATCAAAATACGGAAAACACCAGATTTTTGAGGGTGCTTGAGAAAATTTCTGTATTATTGGAATGCCCTACTATATCGTCGGAAGAATTCGTTGGAGTATATAATGATAATGTGTATACAGCCCCAATTATGTCAGACCAAGACATTTTGGAGTTTGTTCAAAGCTCAAAAAATATCATTGATGCAGATTCCGACGACGAAAATGAAATGACTGATGCAGCTCCTGTTCCCACGTTAACTGAAATAAGGAACATCTTGAAAAGTTTGAGTAGTTTTGTAGACGGTGAAGAATTCATTCCAGTGGTGAAATGAATTACAAAATAGAACAATTTGTTGATAATCTGCTGCTAAAAAAAGACAGTACAAAGAAAAATATCAGATTATTTTCGAAAAAATTAATAAATATTTTGTTTTTCAAAAAATTTGGAAAATTTTGTATTAAATGTCATCAAGTTCTTGTGAATGCTTTTGTCATTGATTTTTATGAAACATACTAGCTGGTATACCCGTTCTTCGCACGGGTGAATTGAAAAATTAAACAATACAGACTGAAGGGTAAAGGAGTTTTTAATGAGTTAATTTTAAGGGAATTGTAAATTAAACAAACAAAAAAAAAGCTTTTTGCATATCTCAGCTGAATAAAAAACCATGTTTGTTAAATTTTAAGTCTGTAGATATAACAGCTGATAAAAAAGACTTTTTAAAAATTTATAACGCCTCGTAACTCTCTTGTGGGTCGATTTTTGAAAACACCTTTCTTCTGTGCTCAGCAAAAATAACACATTGTCACAAATTTTGTGTAATAAACGCTTAAAATAGTGTAAATAATTTTTATCTGGATGTGTAATACGTTAATATTAAATCTCTCTATATACAATATTGAATTTGTTGAAAAATCTTTCTATATACAATATTCAATTTTTTGAACAATATCTCTATGTACAATATTCAATTTATTGAACAATCTCTCCATATACAATATTCAATTTAATGAACAATCTCTCTAAAATAATAATAATAAATAAATAATCCCTATTTGAATCGGATGTTGTTAATTATTTTATTGGTTTTAATTTTGTTTTCGCGGAACCCTATTTTTTTTTTCTAAAATAAAAGTAGCCTAAGTTACTTCTAGTAACATCAGCTATCTGCCAGTGAAAGTTCCGTCAAATTCGGTCTAGCTGTTTCAGAAATTAGCCAGAACAAACAGACAGATAGACAGACAAAAATTTAAAAACTTGATTTTTCTTTATATAAGTACCGTATATACTTTTAAATGCATTTAGTAAAAAGCTGTTAATTTCAAATTACAAGCGCACTTCAATTCTATTTATTTGTATAGATTAGAAAGATTTGATTTTCCTTTAGGTATAGCTAAAGGGTGTAAGTGCACTCTTTCACCTAAAACGTATAATTAAAAATATTTATTTTAGAAACAACTACCTACGTACTTAACTAAATAAAATAACCTATAAGAATTTATCGATTTCAAAGTAAATAAAAAACATAACTATTTCCCTGAAAGAAAACCTAACGACGTTTAACATTGATTTCTAATTATTATTTAAAGGTCTCATCGCTAAAAAACAGTGAAAATGTAACGAAACAATTTAAATTAAGAACGGAACGGTAGAAAAATAAAAATACTTTGTGACTCGAGAAGCTGTTATTCTTTGATCTCAGTATAAATATTACGCAATATAAATATTATTCAATTAAATATTATTATATTGTATATATTACGCAGGAGATATAAATGAAGTTATTTACAGTTTTGAATAAACTTACTTAATTTAAGGGTGTAAGTGCACTTTTTCACCTAAAACGTAATTAAAAATATTTATTTTAGAAACAACTACCTACGTACTTGACTAAATAAAACAACCTGTTGGCTCTGCGATCACCATCCCCATCGCACACTCACACTTGTACAATCACTCTTGCAAGACTAACATTTATTGTGACTGCTTTGTCTGCAGTGTTTAGCAATGAAATAAACAATAGAGGTATGAAATTGGCTTACCTCTATTTAAATGCGGAGCCTTGTGAGAAGTCAAATGACGTAAAACCCAANTTCGTTTCACCCTACTGTTACTAAGACCTGTCTTGAACTGTTGCATTTAATGTTTATCATCATTCCAATGATTTCATTCTCTCTCAAGAACACTGAGCAACATCAATTTTTCTATGTTATAGAAAAATTGATGTTGCTCAGTGTTCTTGAGAGAGAATGAAATCATTGGAATGATGATAAACGTTGAATTCAACAGTTCAGAATCGGTCTTAGTAACAGTAGGGTGAAATGAATCTGCAAGCAGGGGGGGGGGGCCTTGGGACCTTTGGCCCTGTCGATGGGGTGAGGACTGGGTAGGGTGAAACGGACCCGCAAGCAAGGGGTAAGAGGGATGCATGACCTTTGACACTGTCGATGGTGTGAGGACTTAAAATCATTAAGATCAGACACATGAATGAGAAATATCGCGAGTGTTAGTAACCTCATCAAACAAAAAAGTTTGATATAACTGCTAGAAACGTTGAGATAGAATGCTCGCAAAATAAAACAATCCCTATTGAATAAAAATAATCCCTATTGAAATAAATAATCCCTATTAAAAACGGATATTGTTCACCATTTCATTGGTTTTAATTTTATTTTCGCGGAACCCTAATTTTTTTTTCTATAATAAAAGTAGCATAAGTTATTCCTTATAACATTAGCTATCTGCCTGTCAAAGTTTCGTCAAAATTGGTCCAGCCGTTTCAGAGGTTAGCCGGAAAAAACAGACAGACAGATAGACAGGCAGACAAAAATATACTTTTAAATGCATTTAGTAAAAAGCTGTTAATTTCAAATTACAAACAGACACTTCATTTTTTTTTATATGTATAGAAAACATATGCACATACACATATATATGTAAATCAAATGTACCTTAATAAACTTTATTTTGTTGAAGATATGTTTTATTTATTTATTTATTTTTTGCAATATCTTTTACTACGAAAAAATATTTCAGTCCCTTCAGTTTCGTGATAAATGATTTTCACTGAAACTGTGTAATTTTTCTGATGTCCACACTTTATATACCATAGAAAAATCGAGTTCAGTTGCTGCATTATTTCCTACTAAGGACAACCCATATTTTACAATTTTTAGTGCATTATTATATGGAATGTGGTTTGTTTCAAAATGATGAAATATTTTTAACCATTTAATCTCTATTGTGATATTTTTGCTGATGCCCAAGATTTAACATTTTCCTAATCAATATATTTTTTAATAACGATACCTTATTATCATTTCGGAATCCTTATCCTAATCCTTTTTTTACCTTATTATCTTCGGTCATTTTCGGAATTATTGTAAGGGAAAATTTGAGTAATGTGATAGAATGATTTCTGCCCATTATTCTAATTAAGTTCTCGTTTTAATATAACCCAGTGAAAATGTTCAATATCATTGTAATGTACCATCCACACTTCTAAGTAATCCATGCACAAAGAAAAAAAGATATACTCAAAAATGAACACGTACACATACTCATTTTGAAATGAGCCTGTTTGTATCAGATTTCGACGCATGATTTTATCGAATATGATACATTACATGTACTCAAAATCTCCCAAAATTGTTAATTAACACTCTCAGACAAATTAAAAAGATATTCAGGATTACAGAGGCTCTTTTAATATACCGGCTACATATTTTAAAAATTGGGGATCAACAACAAATTTAGTTCTCTTAAATCTTCCGAACTATGTTTCATATCTACCACGCAACACACGCGGAGGAACACATGAGTATTAAAATGAGTACTAAACTTTGGTGTTATTCCTGATTTTCTCTTATTTTTAAATCTAAAAGTACTTGACTTGTTTTTAATATAAGTTTAATATGTTAATTACTTTAATATGTTAATTAATTATATGATTGACGGCCAATTTAGAGATATTGTAAATATGATAAGTGTTTACTTTATTTTGGCGGATTGTTGAAAAGAGTGTTATAAATTTAATGCAATTTACTTGATTCACAAGTCATATTGTTTGATTTATTAAGGTAAAAACTAAACTCAACTGTATGCAACATTCTTATAAAAACCCACCCTCGGTTAAATTGTAGAATGGGGGGGAGGGCTTAGCGAAGTTAATTTTTTAGCAACCAAAATTAGGCACCGAGCAACTTATATTAGCGATAGGTGCAAGGAGAAATTATACGGTGGAATTTTGCAACGAAAATAAAGAAATATTAATGCGAAATAAAAAACAGTAAAAGTTACCAGAGTAAGTCATTTAAATTCTGCTTTGAAAGGTGGTCAACCAATGATCAGTATGTTATATGAATAAAACTATTGTTTTGCAGTAGAATGTGCTTGTATGAATTGTAGCATTAACATGTTTGAATACGCAATATGGTTTTCCCAATTGACTGAACTTGGTATTAAGTTTTTATCAATTAGCCCTGTTAGTAGAAGGTGCCTTGAATTTTGGAATAAATACAACTTTAGACAACCCATTGTATCCAAATCAGTACCAAAAAGATTCAGGATTTATTTTAATTTTACTACATTTTCAAAACCCCGAAAAATTACTTTATTTCTTCTTGCAATATATTTTTGCCCACATAGACAAATAGTAATAGAAGTATTATTTTGCCAGTTTAGAATAATTTTAGTTTCAATTTCATACTGAACTCTAAAATGGCTTGCATGTATTGAAAAAGACAAGTTTACAAAATTAGTTTTTGATGGTAATTATTAATCTTTTTAGAAGGCTAATTTCTTGAAAATTTTAAAGTACTTTTTTAGCTTATCAATTAAGTTCTGGAAAATGTCTTAAAAGTTCTCATAAGGAAATTATTTAAGAGTTTCAACAATTTCAATACACTTATTTTATGATTCCTTTCATTCTCATTTTCGAATAGTGAAAGAATCAAAATTAACTGAACAGAAATTACAGAATGAGAAAAATTAGTTTGTAAAATTGAACGTAATACATTTCAAGAATGTTTTTTAACTCTTTGGAATTAGACATCGCGTATAAAAATTAAATCTACTTAACTACTAATATTCAACGGATATTTTGTCCTATTAATAATTGATCTATATTGTTTAAATTAGATTTATGAATACTTACATATTATCACAACCTTTTGGTGATGAAACGAAGCACATTATTGCCAAATTCAGCGCACATGACACATGCGAAATTGGTATTGCCAACTTGGCGAGTTACCTGAAAGCAGACAATTGTTGCCATAATATGTAAGTACTGATTTATCTTATAACAGAGTGCAGAAAGGCTACACTTTCATGACCATAATACTTTGCTTTGTTTGAAAACAATTTTGATATTTCTATAAAAAATCTTATTAAATTGATATTTTTTATAATAAAGAGACATTCCCAATCAAAGTAAGTTTTAATTCACAACATATTAATTTTCTGGTTTATAATACACCTTTAATGTAACCATAGTTTTACTTATTTGCACGAAAATGAATGAGATATACAGTGCGTAAAAAAAGTATTTGCACACCTACATTTTTGTTTGCAATTCATAAAAAGTAGTATTAAGAAATAAAAAAATTGGTAGTGCCAAATCAGAATAAGTTTAATCATCCAAAACAAACAGAAAAATTACAATAAGATAAATAACAATGCTTTTTTGAACAAAATTAAAATATCTCGTGTCAAAAAAGTATTTGCACACCTGCATGAATACAAAAGAAATAAAATATATAAGCAAATTTTAAATAACTAATATTTAGTATGCATTCCTTTAGCATCTATTACTGCTTGTAATCTTGCTGGCATTGATTTAATTAAATTTTCTGTAACAGTAGGGTCAGTATTCGACCACTCTTCAATAAGGGCTTGTTTAAGGGCAGATTTGCTTGAAATCTTCCTTTTTCTTATTTTTAAATCCACAGAATTCCATAAATTTTTCAAAGGATTTAAGTCTGGTGATTGGGGTGGAGTGGCAATTTTTCTGGGTACATGATAAAGCAACCACATACGTGTTATACCGGCAGTGTGCTTGGGATCATTGTCTTGCTGAAAATAGTACGAATTACTGATACCCAATTTTATTGCACTTTGTGGCAAGTTATCTCGCAACACATCAATATAGGTCCAAGCTGTCATATTCCCATCAATGAAACACAAATTACCAACTCCTTTGCTAGCCATGCGCCCCCAAATCATAACAGAACCTCCTCCATGTTTAACTGTAGGTAACACATTTTTGGTATGAAAAGCAGTTCAAGGTTTTCTCCAAACTAATTTCCTGCCATCTAATTTAAGGATATTGAACTTACTCTCGTCGGAGAATATGACATTTTTCCAGAAATCAATTGGCTTATCGATATATTCCTTAGCGAATTCAAGTCTATATATTCAGTCTATTTCGTTCAGTATAATGAGAGGTCTTTTCCTTGGAGATCTCCCATAAATTTGTTTATCATGCAGGACATTTCGAACACTTTGGGCACAGATTTGAGCTCTAGATGTTGAAGCGACATCATTTTGGCTAATGTAATTGCACTAACAAATGGATTTTTTGATGCTTCTCTTATGATTTTTCGCTTAATTCGCAGTGAATGTTTCTTTGGACGTCCAGAGCGCAATTTATTTGATGTATATTCTCTTTCTTTATGACGTTTTATAATATACCGAACAGTAGAGAAACAAACATTTACATTTTTACCTATTTCTCGATAACTTAGGCCATTTTCACGTAGAGAAACGATTTTTTCTCTCAACGAAATCGGCAATTCAGATTTCTTAGGTGCCATTACAATTTGAAATCGACAATCAACTGATAAAGTTTCAACAATACCTCCTTTAATATATAGTCGCCTTACGTATGTTATTTACTGCGGGGTGACTGTCAAATAATCAGCAAAAAAATGCAAATTTTCTAAAGTTGAGTTGAGTGTGCAAATACTTTTTTGACATAAGATATTTTAATATTGTTGCAAAAAATGTTTTTTATTAATATTATTGTATTTTTTGTAATTAATTTAAATGAATAAGCTTATTTTGTTTTTAAAATGCCAATTTTTGTATTTCTGAATGCATTTTCTTATAAATTGTGAACAAAAATGTATGTGTGCAAATACTTTTTGTACCCACTGTATATCAGATTCTTGATATTTAACCCGATTAAATATATTTTACGCTTTTATTTATTAATCCATTCAGGACCATGATTATATATAAGTGATCACTTCAGGGAACACGGTATCTCATACTGGTGTAATCTGGATTTGGAACTTACAGAATTCGGAATGATTATAAACCATACATTTTGGCGCATTTTATTACAGCAAGGATTTTATATGAATTTTGAAATGGAGTTAGGCTTAACAGGGAAAATCAACTGGTCCTGAACGGGTTAAAGAAAGGTAAAAAAATTTAGGTACTTACATATTATCGCAACAATGCCAACATTCAAAATAATTCGCGAAGTTAGTGACCCTTATTTTTCATATGTTGTACAAGCTAAATTGACACAACCATGTGCTTCATTTCATATAATCTTGCCAATACGGTTGTGATAATATGTGTAAGCACCAAAAACTAATACAGCTTTGGTATGCAGAAACTCATGTAAGCAGGTATGTTGTATATGAGTGGAAACACGCAAGAAATCTGTTTAGTCTGACGTATAGGAAACACAATACTGGTAACCGGCAGCCGTAAGGAAAGGATACTAGCATGGTTTGGCTACTCTTGTTCATTTCTTACTTTACGGCATCACGGACCACCCACCCACTTTTTGCAAATTTAGTACAGTAAATTAACGAAACAGTTTGCATTTACAGTATAGAGAATAAATGCATTATATTATAAACTGTTTTCAACGTTAACTATCATCTTTTTCATCGCGCGCGCGCTTATTGCTTAATTATCTTTTACTTTTAGACATCCTTATTCTACGTTGAGTCACTGTCATTGTACTTGTACAACAAGGCTTCTTCGAGCTTTGATCATTGCAAAATCATTAATTACATCATTGTAATTAATTTCCATCGAAATATTTTGAATGTAGGAGATCTTAAGGGCAGAAATGCTCTTCTCATCACTCGCTAGGCGGTGGAACGTTCGCTGTATTTTTAATTTTCTCTCTTTTTCGCCCTCCAATTATTTGCGCCGCCAAATCTCTTACGCCCTAAGGCTCCCTTCACACCAAACGACTCCAATTCATTCACCATCAATTTTGTCTGATCGACCAGGATTCGGCTTCGTAATTTCCCGCTCAAATAAACCAAGATTCGCTTCCCGCATTCACACCAACCGAAACCGGTTCAATCCGACGTCATTCTCACTTACGTGTGATTCGGCAGGTCAGATTTTGTTCCCTCATTCACCAGCAGCCGGAAGCTATTGCTTAAAGAAAAAGCGAATTCAAACAAATAGAGTGTTTATTTTTATTGTTTTTTATGTTACTAGTGATTTTTTCACATAAAGTTTCTATTAAAGAAACTGATTTCAGATGTTTGAAGATAATGAATTTCTCTGTTAGGGCTAGCATATGAGTTTGTTTTTATGCCAATAGATGGCGCTTATATTTTTGGAATTCATAATATTCTTTTTCATTATGTAAACTAACTCAAGTTCTTATCGCCGAGTGTGTAGGCTGTATTTTATCCCTGCTAATCTTGCTCAAATAATAAAACTAATTTTGCATGTATTATTTTATTCAATTTTAGAAATTTGAAAACTTTATGCTTTACTTTTTAATACTTTAAAGCACAATGTGTGTGTGTGTTTTTGTGGGGGGAGGAGAGGGAATATTCTGAAGGATGTTTGAAATAGCTTCAGAGATCAATTTGATAAGAATTTATTTAATTTTGGGAGAGAAAAAAATTAAATACTTATAAGAATGCTAAAAAATAAAATAAAACATCGATATTGTCGATAATTTTAATTTTTTAAAAAAATTCCATTTTATTACTACATAGATCTCAAATTTTGTTACATGAAACAAACAAAATGTAAATGGCATGTACAGGGCCGATCCTAGGGTATCAACCGCCCTCGTGCAAACACCTAATGTGCCGCACCCCCCTTCAGAACTTTTCATATTTTGACTAATACTTAACGTTGACGTTAAAAACTCATCTATTTATATAAGAATAAAAAGTAAACCACATTAATAATAACTCAAATATAAAATTTGAAGTGCAAAACTTCATTTTTTGGCCAGGTAATGAGTTATAATAACGACAAAATACTTTAACAAAATAATAAACTAACAAAAATATAACCTTTAAAGTAAAAAGAAACATTTTATAACTATAAATGCAAAACGACAGATTATACTCAAAAAATACAATCTAATAAAAATAAATACTAAGGCACAAATCTCGTGAAACGAAAAGTATGTAAATCAGTCCTTCTACTAAGACTAAGAAATAAACTATACCGTAAAATCCGGTGTATAACGCGCACTTTTTTAACTCAAAAAATAAAATCGAAATTTACGGGAGCGTGTTATAAGTCGGGTATAAAAATGAGACCTTTAAAAATATAAAAAGATGAGCATAGAAAAAGATCAGACTTTTGCATACATCGAAATACTGTTTCTTTGAAAGAAATAACATTCCTTATGAACTTAAAGGGTTGTCATTCTGAAAATACACTATTTTTTTTACTAAAGCTTGAAATAATACTCGAATAAAGGACTTCAAAACATAAGATCATTGTACACATGCATTTCAGGTTTCTTCGTAAAAAGGGTGGGCGTGTTATGCGGCGAATATGTGTAGGGGCACGTTATCCGCCAGATTTTACTGTAACTATAAAATAACTTTTCTGGCTTTCTGAGAAGCAAATTTGTTAATAGTTTCGGTTAAATCAATTTTTTCTGAGATTTTGGATTCAATTGAGATTATGGCGAAATCTGGACCACTTCTGAAAAAAAATTCCAACTGCCAAGCCTTCGTGTAGCTTCTTAGTGCGACGTTTATTACAGTCAATCAATCAACAGACGGAGGGGGTGTTTTCATTTACAAGCAAATAACATTCTGAATGGATTTTTCCCATCCCAAGTGTTATCTGTATTTCACTCCGAACGATCTTTTTGTCGAACCGCTTTGAATGAGAATTGTTTCCTGCTTTCTGATCACATACCACTCCTTGTTTTCTCATTATTTTGAGTAATTTTACCAGCTTTTAAACTTTTTATGGTAGGTCTTGAGATTAAGAATTTACACGGAAAATTTATATCGTTTGAAACCAGTGACATACTATTTTATAAACATAGAAAGGAACTCTTAATATGAACATTAATATTAATTAACAATTTTACGACTTTTTTTGCTTACACACGTCCTAGCCCCTGCAGCTAGGGAGGCAAGTATCATTGATACTGGCCCCCTGAAAAGGCAGGCTACACCCCTAATGAGAAGGAATGTTCCTCAGAATTTGAAATCCATTCTTATTTTTCTCGAACTGCGTTATATGCTATCGGGACTTATTTTGATTTTTCAATAACTATTTAAAATTCAGCATATTTATTCCACTTATCATAAATTTTATTTTAAAAAATTCACAAAAAATTTTGCTTGATTGAAAGAATTATAGGTGGCTTGTGGCCGCCCCCTTGTTTCGACCGCCCGCGTGCGGTGCACGCGCTGCACACCTGCTAGGATCGGCCCTCGGCATGTAAAATTTTTAATTCATTAATGTATTAGCAAACTATTTTTAGATACATAATCAAAAAAATAGTTGTTATACGCTACAAAAGCTATAGTATATAACAACATTTGAAAAAAATGCTTTTAAAAACATTAGATATATTATTTGTAAAAGTAATTGCATTATAATATAGTTACAATAAATATTTATTATTTGTTACTACTTTTCAGACTATAATTACACTTGATACTAACAGGCAAAATATAAAAAAATAAATAAATTAAAAAAAAAACCATTCTTATATTTTTTGTTTTATGTATTTCAATTTGAAAATAAATGAATAAGGATACAGTTATGAAATTAATAGCTTGAAACGTGAATCGTCCTAAAACATTAAAAATGGCATCCATGTTTGACAGCAACTGATGGAAGAATGATTGACCCGTGGCGGTGTGAAGGGGGCCTAAGCACGTGCCTAAGTGGAAAATCGGCTCTGTTTGTGATGCACAGTCCATAGATCTGAAGGATTGATTGTGATTAATAGCATGAAAATACACCGTATTTACTCGAATCTAAGCCGCAATTCGATTTCTTAAAATGTTTTTGTGAAAAAATGTTGTCATCGATTCTAAGCCACACCCCCATTTCTCTATTCGTTTTTAAGAAAAATTAAAAAACTGTGTAAAAGCTCAGTTAAAATCCGATACTTAACAATTTTTTTTTTTAATTTCAAATGAGAAATAATAAGAAAAGTTAATAATTAATTTACTCTTTACCAATATTAAAAACTTTCAGATACATACATGAACCTATAATTACTCTAACCGTCAGTATCATGTTTCAAAAATGATTCGTCACTCCCATTCACAACTGACTTCGGAATCGGTGCTGGAATCACCATTTTCCAACACGGTGTCGTTTTCTGTGCCATTCAATGCATTTGTTACGCAACATCTTTTCAAAAGAATGTTTAATAGATGATTGTAAGAAATTGATTAAAAACTGTTGGAAAAAAAAAACATTTACAAGCAAAAATCATATCATTTTATTTACGCCATAAACTTATATTTGTTTCATTCGTGTCAAATTTTTAGTAGCCGCTGCTCTGTTTCCATTTTTTCTGCATATAAAATTGTTTCCCTCTTTATACTTGCGACACAATGAACTCGTATTGATACTATTACAGATATCTTCGATGTTTAAGTGATTAAAAGAAAGCGTATACAAAAAAAAGAAAAAAAAAAAAAACCTAAATATGGGCAGACAATGTTATTTAGGATAGACTGAAGACTGGAGATAAGCTGCGGAATGGGATAAATCCTCAATGCAAGTGACCAGAATGGATGGTTGCATATTTCCTTTTGAAACGGGTGGAAACCTAATTTCTCTCACTCAACAAACGTTTCGCCTTCGATTTTAAGCCACACCCGATTTTCAGAAGCATTCACACTGGAAAAATCGTGCGGTTTATATTCGAGTAAATACGGTGTAATGCTAAATTCTTTTCTTCGTCTCCATAAGTTGGATACCGAAAAAATTCTTGCATTTTGGAAGCAGATGCCGCAGTAAAATATTTGTATGTTTCTGTGTCTCCAAGTGCTTTCATTCTCTCCTAAGTACAAAATAGAAAATTCAATATTACGTTTCTTACATTTTACTATGTAATCGTACTTTGTTTTTTTAATAAAAGTATATTCACTTCTTACATCATCATTGAATTTGCATCATCTTTTCTTATTCATTATGTTAAAAATCTCAAAAAAATAATTTAAAATTATATAATAAACTATTATAAACATATTGCTTAACAAGTAATATATATATATATATATAAATAAGTCAATTCCTACTTAGATCAACAATGAAAAGTTTTATATATTTTAGCTACTTTTTATTAAATAGTTTCAATTAATATAAATATGCATATGCCTAGGACAGAATCACAAGATTAAGTAGTAATTAATTTTTATTAATCATCATTAAAGTATCGTATTGTCATCCAAAATAATAGTGTATATAAAATTTCAGTTCAACTGAATGCTTTAAAATGTGAGAAAAAAAATCTTTTAAAGTTTTGACCCAAGTCGCTAAAAATGAAGCCAACGTGGCTGTATCTGTAATTCTTTAAATAATTAGTTTCAATTAATTTTAATTAAATCATCGTATTTTTACCCAAAACAATTGTGTATAGAAAATTTCACCTCAAATGAGCTATTTAAAATGTGAGAAAAAAAACCATTTCAAGTTTTGACTCAAGTAGCCAAAATTGTCGCTAAAAATGATGCCAACATAGCTGTATTTGGAATCCTTTGACTAATTAGTTTTAATCAATTAATTTTTTATTAATTATAATTAAATCACTGCATTGTCATCCAAAATAATCATGTATATAAAAATTCAGCTCAATTGAGCGCTTTAAAAAATATATTTTACTAACGATTGAATATTCCACCAAGATAAATAAATATATAGAAAGTGTGAGCTTAAGTAGGAACTGAAAAAAAATAAGAAGGAATAAAATTACATGAACATATTTTATTGTATATCTATGAATTGAATCAACTTAAGTGTTATAAAGTAACTATATCTTGAAAATTATTTTATATATCATTTTGATCCTATATTTCTTTCTAAATAGTAACAATACTAACTTGTATTATTTTTGCTCTGAATTTGCTGTAACGTAAGTCGTGTCACTTTTAAGGCCAGTGCTAGCACTCTTTTTTAACGCCACAATGAAATATAAATAATACGCACTGTATGCTAAATTCAAGAAAATCTATGTATTTACTACAGTGTTTCTCAAACTGTGGGGCGCCCCCCCCCCCGGGGGGGGCGATAACCCTTCAAGGGGGGCGTGAGCTTATCGAAAATAAAAGGTTAAAAAAATTAATTTACTGGAATGAAAAAAAAAATTCTTTCTGATATAATGAAAAAATACAGATTTACATTGATATGATTTATATATATCATCTGGTGAAAAAAGATCATCAAAAATAAAAGATTCTTTGAACGCTCATTAGCTATCTTTGATCCTATAACTAAATAAAAAAATATTTTGTTTGCTTTGCTGTAATCATGTGATGAGAGATTCTTTTATTACGTTTCTTTTAACTCTAAATATTAATTTTGCTGGCTTTCGAACTTACTGGTATGGTTTCCTGCATCCCCCTTTTTTTTTTAGGGAAGTTGTAAATTATATAATTCTGTTGCGCTTTTTTTTCACAATGTGAAAGAGTTTTATGATACATGTATAAGCATGTTGAGCACTTTGAAGGATTAATTGGCCAAGATTTATTTTTATGAGGATACTGAAACATATAATACAAAAATCGTTAATTCTGGGAAAACTGTTTATTTGTTACCAATAACCTTGACAGAGAATCCTCTAATATAACAGTCTTAATGGGAGCTAAAATGAATTGATAACATATATCCTTTTTGGGTGTGGCAAACGTTTTTTTAGAATCTTAAGGTACTTGTTTAGACCGAGTTCCCGGCACGACCACTATTTTTCAAAAACATTTTCTTGAACATGCTGCATTTTCCCCTATGAATAACTTAGTGGTTTTAATTGTGATGTTGTACGACTGATTATGGTTTATAAATGTAAATGAGCAGAATATAAAAAAGAATTGGGCATCTGTGATCTCTCTGAAAGGAAATTGAAGCTGATCAAACAAGGGAAACACTTGCTGAAATAATGCATATTAATCATGTTAGCGAAAGTAAATTTGAGAAAAGCAATAAACATGAAACGAAAGGAAAATTTTCAATAGCTACATTAAGAACTTTATCAAGAAAATATGACGCCATAAGTGTACCGCAAAATGCACTTCACCCTGTCAAAAAGACAAGCAAGAAAAAGTTCAACAGGATATTTGTCGATCATCAAAAGACATTAAAATTACAATAACGTGAACAAAATGTGACAGTTTTGCTTGCAAATAACTTTCCAGTAATGTTAGCAAAAAGTGTCTGTGATTTGTGTCCTTTATTAAGGTCACGCACATTTGGAACAGTTTAGTTCAGTTTTATTGGATATTTTCTCAAATTATGAAAGACAAATAGAAAAATCCTTGAAATAGGTAAGTATATTTTCTCTTAGTTAAATTATTCACTGAAATTGTGATTTTTATCTTGAAAATAATTATAAAAAAAAAGAATTGGGGTGCATCACTCCCCGTGACCATTAACATTAGTATCGAGTGTACACCTGATCCCTGGCTTTCTCGTTTTAAATATTAAAAAAATAACACAATTGTTATTCATTAGAATTTTATATTCTTTTTTTTATTACTTAACATTTATTCTAAATGCTAATTCTGCGAGGCTTAAAATTACAGTTCATTCAAAACCGTTTATAATATGAGTATTCATTTCAATAAATCATTTTACATTTTTGTATACATTGTCATGCACTTGGTTTTGCTCTCCTTACAATTAAGCTATTATATCAAGAATAATATATTATTATTTTTTTAAAAAATAAACTCGTGTTAAGAGTTGGTACTTCAGCCAGTATCAGAACAAGTTTAATAATTATCAGTGACTTCCATGGGCTTGTCTTGCAGAGCAAAGTTTTTCAAAGGAAGGCTAAAAATTAGAAATTGACACTCAGAGTTATTTTTTGATATTTAGCTCAGATCTATATTTTATCTTCAAAGTAGCCATCGCAGAAAATCCGGATTCACATAGGTATGATGTTAAAAATGGTAATAGTATACGAAATGCTTTTGTTTTCAGTGCAGAAAATTCAGCATCCACCTCTATCCAGAATTCAAAGAGTGGTTTATTACAAAATTGCCCTTTAATTTCGTCACTGGATGTGAAATCTATGAAGATCTCTTTTTCGGCAGTTGAGAGCCCTTCTGAAGTATTTTGAAATGGATCCCTAACCCATTCTTAACTTGCTATCAATTTGCCCTCGTCTGTGTACTTGTTGATGCTTTATTATCGTCGAATGCTCGCTGTTATTTGAAAATATATCTATGGTTTTGTTTTAATCCACTGCCGTAAATACTTAATACCGTGAATTAAAATTAACGCGTGAATTATGAAATGTACATTCAAGAGAGATTCGGTAGCTAATCGATTCGGCCAAGACTGACTAGAATTGTACGAGGTACAGCATTTTTACATGTTTTGTTACATGTTGTTAGGTTGCCTAGACTCACATGAACGTTCGCGAGAATGCCAGATGTAATGGATATGATAAAGAGCAACACATAGATTAGGCTATTTTTTAATGACATTTGTACTTTTAGAAATGGATCTTGAGGAAATAAATCTTTAATTAAATATTATTTCTCAATCTGTTTCAATTTAAAAATTAGAAAAAGAAAAATAACATAATTAACCTATTACTTAAAAGTATAATTTACTTAAAATATATATTACTAAGAGTAACATATATAAAAAAATTTAATACTTATCTTATTAATACTGAATTAAGAACAAGTTTAATAAAAGTATTAGCGACTTCCATGGGCTTGTCTTGCAGAGCAAAGTTTTTCAAAGTTTTTTAGAAATTGACCCTCTGAGTTTTTTTTATATATTTAGCTGATATCTATATTTCGTCTTCTAAGCAGCTACCGCATTTTGCAATATGTTCCAATTTAAAAATTAGAGAAAGGAAAAATAACATAATAATTATTCTATTTCTTAATTTTTTTTCCTTAGAAGTAACATATACAAAATTTAATACTTATGTTATTAATTTGTACGGTTTATAATTAAGATCATGTATTG
>BMAV01009053.1:0-10000 GCA_019973955.1 Trichonephila inaurata madagascariensis
CTTCAGGGATTGTCTTAGAGAAAAGTTTTTCAAAGGAAATTTTACGATTAGAAATTGACACTCCGTATACTTTTTTACATTTGGCTGAGATCTATATTCTGACTTCAAAGCAGCCACCGCATTTTGCAATTGTTCCAATTTAAAAATTCGAGAAAGAAAAATAAAATATATATTACTTAAAAGTAACATATATCAAATTTAATATACTTATCTTATTAATTTATACGGTTTATAATTATGACCATATTGTAGTTTAGCGTCAAAGAGAGAAGAGTGCATTATTATTGCATTCAATACATTATTATTGTATAAGGGGGGAGCGATAAAAATTATGATTGAAAAGTGGGTCGTCAGTATTGAAAGTTTGAGAAACACTACCTTACACTGATTTCATTAAATATTATATTCATAATATTTATATTAATAATAGAAATTATTATATATGTTATTTGCATATACTAGTACACACACACACACATTAAAAAGTAGAGTATATCTAACAGGTGCACTGCAAACTAATAATTAGACTCTTTTCTTTTCACTTTATATAGTTAGCGTGATTCTTTTTATAGCATTTTTTATTAATAGTTTAAAACTTTTTAACTATATTTATCCATTTCTATATGAGCACTGAAAAAAAAATTGTCATTTGTGTGTCGTGAAACTGCTATTTCACTTTTCCCTACTCAACTCATAGATTTCAGACATAGTTTTGAATCGCATTAGAAGTAGTACAACTTCCTCCTTTAAAAAAGCAATAAAGAAGGCTGTGAAAAATTCTTTATCGTTTTATTTATGAGAAATAGATGTTTTATTCCGTGATAACTTTTATTGCTCCGTTTCTTCTATGCAACGTTCTGGCAGTATAAGCCTGAGGAACATTAAAATGAATATTCCAGTTGCTCTGCACTGAGGGAAGGGGAGAAAAAAAGGGAAATTCTCATGACCCGGGAATAATGAAGGAAATAAGAAAACCTCCGGCAGGCATTTGCTGCATAAAAATTATAATTACATTCTTTCGAGCAGAGTACAATCGATACTTTGTGATTTATCTCTGGAATTTAAATGCGCAATTCCACGATAAAGAACGTGAAAGAAGGTTTAAAAGAACATCTTGTGCACTGAGGGTACAATATTGAAATTCTTTTAATGGCGACAGGGTGATACTTACTTAAATAAAGATTTGATTTGTCAATTTATTAGAAACTGTTGTTGGAAAGGGAATGAAAGTGAAATAAGTTATAGTCTTTGAGCTTTTTAATAAAAACGAATAAAGTACGAGCCAAATGAAATCCGGAACTTTAATAAACATTACATATTATTACTTGTATTGTCTTTTGTATATTAAAATCACAGGCAGTATGCAGGCTTGTGTAATTCAGTGAAAAACGTTTTAAAGCTTTTATGTACGCATTTTATGTAAGTGCCGATCACCTTTATTAGTACCTTACTGTAGAGTTTGAATTTACAATTTATATGTCGACGAAGAATTGCTGAGCTCATAAAACATATTGATAAACGTACATAATCAATCATTTTACTTATTGCATAAACTCATCTATTTTCAGCTAAAGTATTAAAATAAAAGTTAGTTTCAAATTAAGAGGGACAGTTAAAAAAATTAAAGAAGAAAATAATAAGAGTCTATGAAAGTTGCAAATAATGATTACTGAAGTTGGAAATTATCAAAATTCTTACAAATTCAACATATATGTTGCTTAATTAACTACACAAAATTAAAGAGTTGATTTGGCATTAATCCTCGTTGCGGAAAAGTGCAATTTCATTCTTAAGGCATTTAAAAAATTGTTAATTGCTGTGGCAGAAAAGGTAACTTGCTGCAACTTTTTATTTCAAAATTGCAAAACAACTTCTAGAAATTAACGTAGGTTTGTTTATATTTGTAACATTTATGTGGCATTTTTTACCTCATAATTCCTGTGCTTTGATAAATTTTCTTCTACCTTTTTTGGATTCTATAATATTTCTGCTCGAAATAATTGAATTAATATTTGAATATATGTACACCTTGCTAATTTTTTTTCTTTGGGCGTTTGCAAATATTCCAAGCGTTTTGACAGCTAGAATATTGTGTGTAGAGGTTAGCCAATCACCTTCTTGATCCTACTTCGCCTGTATGTTGCCTTGCCATTTTGTCAAAAATGTCAGTGCCACATTTTGATGTATTATAAAAATTGGCATTCTAAGGTTTTGTAATTGCAATGCTTGAATGCATTTAACGTTTCCCTCACCCCAGATTTTACAAAATCTATAACACCTCATCTGACCTTATTTACCGTGCCACTTAAAACTCGTTCATTTTTTAGTTTCTTAGGTAACTCAAAAGAAATAAAAAGAAAATTACCAACTGCCACATTTATTCTCATATTTTTAACGCTTTAATTAGTTTTAAAGTTTTTTACTCAGAAAGGCTCTGGTTTTGGAGTCAGTTTTCATTTTTTTCTACATAAAGAAATGTATTTAAAATAAACTTACTTTTTAAATCTGCCGCTATCGAAAAATGTGTTCCATATTAATCGTTTTTTATCGTAAAAGCTGAGTAAATAGACAAAGAGTCTTACTAGGCAGTAGCTGTTCACAGAGTATTTTGCTTTGCTGTGGGTTGTAATACCTTATGCAGTTCTCAATAATTTTCAAAACCTTGCAAACTCATCCTGTTTCATTAGATAACCCAGCGCATAGTGGTTTGATACCAAAGTTAAAAATCTTGATATTTCACATAATTTATTTCTGGAAGAGGTTTTGAAAAAAAATTATTATTCCTATAGTAGATCAAAAAATAAAAAAAAGTACCAGATTCATAGCTCCTAAAGCTCTACTTGCATGCAAAAGTAAAATGCATCAGAAAAATTTCTTTTTTGAAAAACCCAAACATAATTATCTAATGCTTGACAAGCATCTGTGTGCTGGTCCATTTTATCACATGTACTAAAATTGCTCTATTTTATGAAGAGCAATCAAGCAGTCAAAGCACTATCAATTTTCACATTTATTTATTGCATAACTAGCTATACCCCTATTTCTTCATAAAAAGAAATTTAAAATGGATTCATATTATATTGGATGTACTTCCAAAAAGATTAAAAGCCACAAACTTTGCCACTAAATTTTGAGAATCATTAATTTTATAATCATTAATCATTAATCATTGCATTCCGATCGAGTTGATTCAACAGAAATAAACTTCTTACCATCAGTTTCATCAGGCAGATAGGATGAAGATAGGATGCATAACTCGTGTCGCAAAATTCTTGTAGATGTGAGGTTATTTTTCCTGTAATACAGCCTTTCTTACATTTATAAACTTCATTCACATCAAGTGAAAAACACCAAAAGAAAACCTCACAAAAAACCTAACAAATTTTAATCCACAAGTACCTAGCATGTTCTATCTTTTTTCGAAAAATCAAATCTCAATGGCGTATGTTGGTTAGCTGCTATAAAAGAATACCTGATGATTAAGTGTCAAAACACAGCATTCTTCCACTCTCTCTCTTCACAAAGCACAACACAATACAAGAATCACAAATAAGAACAAAACTTGAAATAGCGGAATAGAAAAAAAAAATTAACACCACCAACTATAAATTGAAACCACCAGACTGGTATAACAAGCCCTTCTATCCACTAATTATAATTGAAGAAAGTTTATACCGCAGGCTTGTGAATTATTCCAAACAAGTAATATAAAAAAAGTCAATTTTTACTTAGGTTAACAAAGAAAAAAATTTATCTTAGTTGCTTTTTATTATATAGTTTCAATTAATATAAATATGTATATACATATGGCAGAATCATAATATTAAGTGACCAAGTAGAAAGCTATTTTCCATTTACCTTTCTATATATGATGTTAGACAACTTTATTTGTTTGTTACTATTTATTCATCAATTGAATTTAATTATTCTAATAAAATAGTATATAGTAAAAAAAAATCACATTCTTTGAAATTAGGCCATCCCCCAGGTGGGATTCGAACCAACAACCTTCAGGTTAGAAGTCCAACGTGCTATCCATTGCACTTCAGGGATAAAACGAATGCTTTTCCTTTTATATATACTGTTTTGTTTTTTACTATTTACTCATTTTTTAAATTTAATTAATGGATTAATATTTTTTTAAAAAAATGTATTAACATCAAGTGTCATCCACTATAAGCGTAAAAAATGTATTTGAAATTGATTAGATGAATAGAAAGTATTTTATGAACGATTGAAACTTTGAACAAGATATACATACCATAAAATCCGGCGTATAACGCGCACTTTTAACACAAAAATAAGTAAAATTAAACAAACGCGTTATAACGGGTATAACAACGAGAGCCTTAAAAGTAAAAAATAAGTTAAACATAAAAAATATTAAGACTTTTTATTTAAAATTAATTATATTTCTGATGAAATCAAAGAGTTGTAGTTCTAGAAGGGTATTATTTTTTCATAATCTTGGGATAATATTTTGGAAAATGTTTTTAAAAACGAATAATTGTCCGTATAATTGATTATTTCGCAAAAAAAAGGGGGGATACGACAAATTTAACCTAAAAAAAAAAAATCCCCTTTTGAAATATGGCTGCACGTTATACGTGGGTTTTTACATATGTATATATATATATATATATATATATATATATATATATATTCATTTAAATAATTTCATAAAATTTCAAAATGAAAACACAATACATACACATTGCCATAAAAATGTGCACACTAAGAAAGAGTTGTCTGAATAAAACGAAAGTTTACATATGGAAGTGCAACATTGATGTAAGTTAATGATTAGAAAAAAAATAATAAGATCATTTATTGCGGGAAAAAAATTCAAATGAATGCAGGTTTTAGTGCCCTATTGGACCACCTCTATCTTAAGTGATATAGTTTGGGATTATGTAAAAAAGGGCTCGGGCTACCCCGCAAAAGCCCCTTTTCAAAACTTCTTCATCAACTGGAATGCAGTCTAACTTACCATCCCCATCCCGGCATGCCAACGGTGATAAACTTTTTAGCGCGGAGAAGGGGGGAAATGATATAGTTCCCAAACCCTTTCCGGGTTAAACGTTCTGTTGACATATGGTTCATGGAACCCAAGAAACACCAGTCAAGAAGTCGAAAGTAAGGCATTTCTTTTTGAGTTTTTTTTCAAAATTAAATACCTAAAAAAACTTGCACCAGTTTTGTAATCCAAGGAGAAGTTATCTCAACACCCTCTGGTGGCTATTCGCAATGCGCAATCATGCATCATTTCTAATCATTTGCATATCTACTTTACTAGTACCACCATACCAAGTTTGGTAACAATCCCACTCTTACTTCTTGGTGCAGAAATTCTTATGGAGATTAGTGTATTAAAATTACTGTCAGTAATTTAGGTGTAATAAAATACCAAGCATAAATAGTTTGTTAATATTTTTTTCCTGAAAAATTTTCAAGTTAACTAACAGAAGCTACTTTCAACATTAAACTCTTTAAAAGTCTGCGGATATTTTGGAATTTTAATTTTTGTATAATTTTAAAAGCTCGGAAAAAACACTTTTGCACCTTGACAATATCCTTTTCATACATCAAAAAGCTAAGTAAATTTCTTACTTTAAGTTAATTACAAATTCAAAGAGGTATAGAAAATAAATGAAACTGTGTCTGAAGAAAATTTTAAAATAATTTCGATATATGTTAGAAAATTGTGATGTAGCTCTTCGTGTTGTTCCACGCTTCAAATACTTTCATACAATCACGAACATATAATGGTGAAATTTTATTTCAGTAAATATTTTATTAATTTTTACAGCTTAGCAAAAACACAATAAATAAATGTGAAACAAATCCAAAAAAATGTTTCACTACCAATGGCATTTTATTGTAAGTGGTGTTCCTTTTTTAAAATAGCGAGTGTGCTCTGGCTTTTAATATAACTTGCTACCAACACTTTCCTAATAACCCCTAAATGATTACTTTGTCAAAAATTTTTCGCAATTATCTATAATCATAATAAAGCTTGAAATTGAAAGAAAAAAAATTAGACAATCTTTTACAAAATAATTGTTAAGCTAAGGGATTAAAGCATGCATGTGTGTGTGTGTGTTTTTTTAAAGGAAACAATTCTATTAAATACAAAGCAGTTTTTAAGCAATTTCTCAAGTTCTCGCTACTCTATTTAATAAATTCGCTGATGCAATCGTGAGCCGTTTTAAATACCTTATTTAATCAACAGCTGCTACCAATATGGAATTTTTGCTGAACGCATATTCAAGTAGTTCTACTAATGCTCTTCTCTTTATTATGTTATTTTACACAGGCAGCTAATAGTGAGTTTTTGTTCAACTTCCGTTTATGTACCGTAGAATCCGGGGTATAACGCGCACTTTGAGCACAAAATATGAGATCGGAATATAAGAGGGCGCGTTATGCACCGAGTATAAAAATGATAGCTTTGAAAATAACTAAAGAGATGAGCAAAAAAAAAATTTTTTTTACACATATCGAAATACTTTTACACATATCGATATACCTTATGAACTAAAAGAGTTCTAGTTCTAGAAATATACTATTATTTCAAAAGTGTGGCTTAATATCTCGAATAAATAACTTCAAAATATAAGAACATTATATACTAAAAATTTTTTTTAAAAAGGGAGGCCGCGGTTTTCGGCGAACATACCTCAAAATTAAAAATGGCGAAAGTATGGGTGCGCGTTATACGCCAGATTTTATGGTACTTGTCAGTGAAAATTTGTCCGCTTTTTTAAATTTAAAAAAGATTTGATAAAAAAGTGTATTATATTTTACATCAGCAAAAAATATATATATATATTATAAATAAGTCTTGAGAACGATTAAAGATTTGAAAAGCAACTAATTAATAAATTGTTATTTAAATAACGTTATGACAAAAATAAGTGAAAGAACAATTTTTTTAAATGAAAAATCATACTTGATACTGATATTTTGTATCCCAAATGCAAGAATATGAAAAAATGGCAAATGTTATAACAAAGATAATTATTTAAAACATTACACAAATTTCCAAAATTTAAAAACCTTGCAGTTAACATTTAATTAAAAAAGGTATGCACTTTTTTGGAAAATCAAATATAAAAAAAAACCCTTTTTATATATATATATATATATATATATATATATATATAGAATACTACTATTTAAAAAGGGCATGCGATGCACAAAAAAAAACAATTTTCAAAAAAAAATTTTTAAAAAAATTTTTTATTTTAATTATCAAAAACCACTAACCATGAAAGTTATAGCTTTCAAATAATCTAATCTTTCAAGAGACTTAAAACTTCTCCTTTGCCTCAATTTGTTTTGATTAAAATGATTTAACTTGAAATTGTGCTTTTTGAATTCAAATGCTCCTTGGGATTAAAATTGTTTTGGAAAGAAATTGCATTTTTTATTCATAATTAAGTAATCGTGTTCTAAATTTTGATTTTTACTTAAAAAACCAAATCAAAAGTATTTTAAGAAACAACAACTATAAAAATAACTTTAAAGTTTACATTTTTCCCCTCTATTAAAAATTCAAAAAAAAGCTTTTTTTTTAATTTATTTTGGGATGAAAAAAAACCATGTTTTTTAAATTTTTAATTTTAAAAGAAAAAAAATCAAAAAAAATTTTTTGAAACTTTTACCAAAAAAATTTTAAGAACTCGACAAGTTTGGTAGGGTTTAAAAAGAAAAATCATGAAAATAATTGAAAAAAATATAATTTTTTGCAAATAATTTTTGGGTTTGATACAAAAAAGGGAAAATTTTAAAAATTTTTAATTTTGTTAAAATTTTAAAGGGGAACTGTATGGGGGGTAATTTTTTTAAAAATAAAACATGAAATTTTAATATAAAGAAAAAAAGAAAATAGGAAAAAAAAAGCATTTTAAATTTAATTTAAAAATGGATAAATTTTTATGAGAAAAGGGTACATAAAAAGTAAAAAAAAATATAAAATAAAACAAAATTATTTCTTTTTTTTCTTTTTAAAAAGAGATAATCAATTTCTAAAAATTTCTAAAAATTTGGGGGGTTATTTTTCTTTTTTTTGGGTATATGATTTCAAAAATTATAAGTTTCTTCCGAAATTTTTTTCGTTCATCAATCATTTTGTAAGTAAATTTTTAGATAAATTGCTTTTAAATGCCAAATTTCATACTTTTTTAAAATATTATAAAAAAAAGAATGAAGAAAAATTTTTCCCAAAATGAATTATTCTAACTTATTTTTTCTGAGTTATGTATATAAAAACCAACAAATTTTTTTTTGGTTTTACCTTAAAAAATTAATATAACTAATTTTTTTTAAAGGGTTATAATTAAAAAAAACAGAAAATTTTTTTTCTGTAGCTACTTTTTTATTTTTAAATGTATTAAATATATCCCAATTTAAAAAATTTTACCCTTTCCTTTAAAGGGAAAACTAAAATTTCAGTGTGTAGCTTACCGGGCGGGGAATTTTTAGACATGAAAATTGTTTGTTATCTGATTTGTGGTTTTTTGATATTAGAAATCTTATAGTGTAGTCATTGAAGCCAAAATTTTTGGGATAAAAAAAACATGAATGTATAAGAATTAATTTTGTTAAAATTAAGATTAATTTTTGGGATTTTTAAATAAAGGGTTGATTACAAAGTAGGGTTTTTCCCCTGTCAGATTAAATAAAACAACAAAAATTTTTAATAAAATGTTTAAGGCTTTTGGAATCTTTCCCAATTTTTATAATACATAAATCCGAAAATCTAAATGTAATAAAAAATTATGTTTTAAAGTAACAAATTTAAAAAATTTTTTAAAACTTTAAACGAATTAAAAAAACTTAACGAAATGAAATTGCTTACCGTTTTGTTAAAGTAGCAATACTTTAAAAAAAATTATCTGTTTTTTTTGTTACCGAATTTCTTCTCAAAAAAATTTTCCCTTGATTATTTATTTTTTTAAAAGTTGAAATAAATGAGGAAAGGTGTTATTCAAAATTTTAAAGATTTACAAAAAAAAATAAAAGTAAAAATAAAAAAAAATTTACAATTTACTATTTTTTTTTAAGGGCCATTGATGTTTTTTTTAAATTTTTTTCAATCGGGGAAAAAAACAAATAAACAATGGGTTTAACTTAAAAAAAAAAAATTTTGAAAAAAGAAGAAATTTAAAAAAAAATTTGAAATTTTGTGCACATTATCAAACCCTTCAGATTTATGCTACACTGGGTCTAATGTTTGAGGGAAAAACAAACCCCTTTTAAAAAAAGTGCCCTCTAATGTGGGGCGTATTACGGGATATTCCAAAAAATTTTTAAAATTAAAAAAAATATATGTATTTAAAAACTGCTCTTTATTGAAAAAAAATGCAAAATCCCCGTATTGTATTCAAAATCAAAACTTTATATTAGTTTTATTTTAAAATTTTTAATTAAATTTAGTAATTTAAAGGAAACCCTTTAAAGGTTGTTTGGAGTTTTTTTCAGGTCATTTTTACAAAAAAGCCAACCTATCCTGAAGCTAGGGCACCCCTTTTCCATTTAAGAAAATTCTTTTTCCCAAATTTTATTTTTATTATTACTTAATGCATCGTTTACCCCATCAAAAAAATTTTTGGAAAAAAATTTTTTTAAAATTTTAACGTTTTGAAATTTTATTATGATCACTTTATTTTTTATTGTTTTTAAATTCAAAAATAATGAGGTTTCTTTAAAGTTTTTAAAAATAAACCCTCAAAAATAAATATCAAGTTTAAAAAAAATTAAAAACAAAAACAAAATTTTGATAAAAATTATTCAATAAATTATTTTTTTTAAAAATTGAATTTCATCGAAAAAATTTGGTTTGCGCCCGTTTATGTATAATAATTTTTTTTTTTTTCCCAAAATTTAAAATTTAAAAAAATTTAAAAAAAATTTTTTAAAAAAAAAAACCAAATTTTTCCAAAAAATTTAAAAAAATTTTTTTTTTTTTTTTTTAAAAAAAAGAAATTTTTTTTTT
>BMAV01009053.1:12500-75676 GCA_019973955.1 Trichonephila inaurata madagascariensis
AGTTCCCAATCTGAATGATAATTTCTACATATTTTTGTTTTAAAGAAAGTTTTGAGAATTACTATTTCATTTAGTTCAGATGCAAATTTAGAGAAACAATTATTCTTAATCGGGTTTAGTTCATTTCAATGATGATACTGTTTTTGTGAAATGATAAATCTACAGGTAATTTTAATGTTAATGGAAAACTATACTTCCCAACGCATTTAAATTCTCATTGAAATCAAAAATTACAAAACTTTATAATCTTTTATTTGTTTGTTATTATCTTTCCGAAACTATAAGGTAAATAAACCTATTCAGTATATTTTACTTTTATACATTAAAGAAAATTTACATTTTTTTTTTAAACTGTATGATGAACTGCAAGCTGTTATAAACTATCCGTTATTTTCGTACACTTGTTACACATTTCATTTTTATTGCCTTATTTAAAATCTCCTTCTTTTTAGTCAATATAATTACTAAAAAACAACAACATATAATTAGAATATATACTGATGCATTTGTATGAAGCATCCTCTTTTGATATAATGAAGATATGTTTTCTGTAGTTTTATTTATTCCAAATGTCATTTATTTATATAAATGCCAGACATTTACCCACAAGGCCATTGGTTTCAAACTAGTTTCTCAATACATGAGAACAATAATTAAAACAATAATCAGTGCATTCGTCAATATAGTCCTTATCCATAAATTTCTCCAGAGTTACAGAGTACATGCTGAACTGTTCTTTATTTCTAATTTAAAAAGGCGGACACTCAAACAATCGTGCCCAGTCAAAGGCGAAATAACGCCATGGCTGCAGGACAAGGAAAATTTGAATTACTGGTTTTGGACATCCCAGGCCTTTCCCTTAGCTTCATTTGATTGGTTAGGGGCAAACCTCCTCTTAAATTCTAATTTAATTAGGAGTTTGGCAGAGTTATAAAATTCTTTTGGAAATTAGTGGTTTTTGTTGAATAGTCGTTCTTTTCTTTCCCAGGAAATCTGCTCAAGGGTGTAACGTGACAGGCCCCCCTTCTGGTGCACTCTAGTTAAGGTAAATTAGCCCAAAGCCTTGCCTCCTTCCTCGTATTCGAGCATTTGTGCATTTGAATTTTATTTTCAAATATTATAAAATTAGCTAATTTGTAATAAACTTAAGAATTCAATTTATAAAAATTTTGTATCGCATTGTATTACATTTCCACTTTAAGATTTTATCTCTCGGTCAGGAATATAAACGAATCTTAATTGGATCTTGACTAATTTTTTAACCTTCATTGAAGTATAGAAATTCACATACGACATATAATATTAAGACATACAAAATTGTATAAAAATTCTACATTAAGAAAATGAAGTGGAAGGTATAGTTCAACCACCTCTTGAATAATTTGCGAACAAATAATAAATATAAATAAATTAAGCACATTATTCACAAATATACACTGATACATCTTAAAAACAAATATTTTAAAAGTACATTTTGATGTATATTTCATAGGTATAATCTTTTGTAAACATTTTAGGAGACGATTAGTTAAGAAATTTAAATATTATAAAAGTGAGTAGAATTTAAAAATAAATTCATGGAAATTTTAAACCACCATAATACACTTAACCGCATATAAATATCGTCTGATCATAGTTAAATATATTCTTTTATCAGAAATCTTTTATTTTGCAAGATAAATATTTGAATATATTTTAAATGCTTTATAGATAAACTCATATTTGTTGCTTGATGCGTCCTTTTTCTTTAGTAAGATTTAAAAACCTTTTTTTGGTTAAAAGTATAGAATGGAAGAAAAAAAAATTGAAGGATTTTGTTTTCCATTCTGATATTCAATACTAACTAGTTCATAAAATATCGAATTTTAATGCTTCGAGTTATTAAGAGCCTAATAACAACAACTACTGACATCTTCTTAAACTATAAGTATTTGTACTAACAATCATTTCTAACATTTCAACAAATAAAACGAATTAGTTGCAATTAAGCTATTTTTTTACGTCATCATCAAAGAAGAAAGACATAAACATACAAAGGAAAATCTTAGTGTTCTATGGAAGAATAGAGGGATTCTATCTGGCGAGGAAAAGCAAAAAAGTCTTACTTTTATATACATAGCTGGGTAAAGAAAATAAGCCAAAATAAATACTCTGATTAGGAAATCGGCTTTTCTTCTGTCAGCGGCTGTCAACGTCCCAAACACATCGCCAGATAAACTTATGGGAATGGACTTCCTTGGCACATTTTTTCCCTTTTCCTCTTGTTATCCGTGAAAGGGATGCGAAAAGGAAAAAAAAAAGGTAACAAAAGGAAGAAGGATAACACATGCCTGTGTTTGTTTTGTGAGGGGTTGGGGAAATTTTGGTAAAGGAATTCTGGGTTTATCAATGCATCTTTAATAAAAAAGGTGCGAAAAAGAGGGATAGGTATGAAAAAGATATCCTTCACTAGCTCTTATCAAAAAGTATGAGGAGTAGTTTTTATAATGAGACGTCTGTGGCGTTTCATTCAAAAATAACAATGCACTTCAGTATTGAGCAATACATTTTTCCAGATTGAGACAATACTTTTTAAAAGTTCTTATTATACTAGAGTCTTACAGTCAATTTGGATCACTATTTTGAGTTTCAAAAATAATTTTTTCTGCAGATGAAAATATAAAATAAAATAGTTCCTATTATTTCTCAGATAAACACATATTTTTTAAATTTATTTCTTAACAAAATAAAGCCGTAACTCATTCTATAAGCAAAGAAAAAAAATAAGGGCAAATTAAGAATGTTAAAGCTATTTTTTGCAGCTCATGACTTTTTATTCGATATGTTAGATTATGTTTTGGACCATGCTACTAATACACTTTAGAAAGAGAAATAGACTTTAAATGAGATTGTTTTTTGAAAAGTGAGAAAAAACAGGTTTCATGGTTCTCAGAATATAATAAAAAAACGTTAAAGTATCGGTGAAAAATAACTGCTGTGACCAGGGTCTAAAATGGATCACTATACAAAAAATAGAAAACAGAGATGGATTACTTTCAAAAAAAATCGATCGTATGGACGAAAAATAAGAAATTTTCACGAATATCTTAACTTGGCTACTAAAAATACTTGCACTAGCAGTTTTCAACAGTTACTCTTGTGATGGATATCTTTAAAGTAAAAATAAAGTCTACGCGAAGCTAGAGAATTTTTTTTTTTACCTACAAGGGAAAAAAAGGAATAATACTATTTAATTCTTCTTAAAAAATTCATGTATCATTTATGAATGATAATTTTACTACAAGATGAAAAGATGTATTTAAGACATTAGTTTGTTTGATGTTTAGATATTGTTTTATTCAATTTAGAACTGAAATTTATGCCATATGAAGTATAAATAAGGAAAAGTATTTTGGCTTTCGCAATTTATTTTTTATTTTAAATAGGGGCAGCTTATATTATTTTGGGGTTTTTTAACACAAATAAGCCATTTTTATAATTTCATAAAAAATAGATTATTTTTTAATCTTTTAAAATTGGTATACTTTGGAGAATTATGTTTAGATTTCCAAAAAGAAATCAAATTTAAATTTTGTCGATGTGCAGTTAAAACAAATGAAGATTTGTTTCCTTATATGGATTATGCTTATGTAGCATTTAAAACTGAATGAGTATTTTAAACTCAAAGAGATAATAATAATAAAGACAGACTAAAATATAATTTCTTAATACAGTATAAAACATAACGTATTTTACGGCATATAACATATCTGTGAGTATTGCAGTTAGAATAGTAATATAGAACAGCGGTAGGTGACCGGTGGATTGTGAAAAACTTTTGATAGTCCACAGAAAAATTGGGACATTACTTATATTTCAGTTCCAATAATGACGAGTAACAAAGTGTATCATGGAATATGGATTATACTTTTCTTAAAAATTTTAAATAGTACTTTTAGCGAAATTTCTTCTGATTTTGTGGATTTTTAGTTACTTTTTCAAGTCTATGTAACAATACTTGAAAGTGAGATTTGGCAACCATGGTAGATTGGTGGCATAACACATCAGTTTGTGGATATTGCATTGCGTTGCCATTTTGTTCTTATTTTTGGTGAAGTTTGGAGAAATGTAAGAAAGATACAAATAAGTGACAATATAGTTATAGTGGTCCACCATATAGTGGTCAATCATATTAGTGGTCAATCAGATAGCGGTCCATCAAATTTAAAATTATACACTTAGTGGTCCACGGAGTTCTAAAGGTTGGCAACCGCTGATATAGAAAATAGTTCAGTATTTCTTTTCATAAATTTTATTTAAGCAATTTTTAAAACAATACGTTGTGAATTAAGCAAAAATCATTTTTTGATAAATATTTATTATTTCTGACAGAGTAATCTTGATTTTTATATGTCAAAAGATGTGTTTATATTTTAAGTGTAGCTGTCCTAAAGGATTAGAATATGATTCACAAAATTTAAAAATTTTTACTAGACAAAAAAAAAAAGTTAGTTTCTTGCCCTTTTCATCCATCTGTTGTTAATATCAATAATTTGATAATTTATGAAGTGCTAAATGAGAAAATACATTATTAAATTGTAATTTTTACTATTTTCTAGCATTGTAGTAATCAAACTACATACTTCTACAATGACTGTAAAGTCAATTATTAAACATATGTGATCTAAGTTTACCCTGCTTGATGAATTTATATATTTTCCTAAAACAATCACAAAATATATATTAAAATATCACAAAACAAATTATTATGCACTTTATTTAGAGTTATGAAAACATTGTAAGCTAGTGACAGATAAAAAATTTATTTTTTCTGAAAGTCAATTCATAATTAGTAAGTTCAAGATTTGCAAAACTCTGATTAGTAATTTAGCTTATACAAAAATCCTGTAAATAAATTGCACACTTGTGCAAATAATCAGATCAATTGAATTAAGATATTTCTTTTACAAGTTTCTTGGGGTACTAAAGAGAAGATTGAAAATATGAATTTTTAACTCCTTTCAAGAGCCAGATCCCAATTCTCCTTTTAACATCCCTACAAACAAATTTCAACAAAACAGTGACAGAATATACGGGATGTACAATGTTCTTCATGTCTTCATTGATTATAAGGTTCAATTACTCCACACTTCTTTTCCTAAAGTGTCATTATATAAATTCATGTATTCAATGATTGGCAAATAACTGCAAGTCATACTCTTCCTGCTGTTTGGGAAATGCAAAGAAGTAGCATACACTGAAACATTCTAAGAAGATAGCCAAAGTTTCTTTCTTTTAATGCCAAAGTTTTTTACAGTAGTTATAAAAAGCCATGCCAGCAACTTAACTTCTGTATAAATATCAAACGGGGCTATTCTTTCAGTCATTTTCCCCTTGCATTTTACATTTTCTTATGCAGTGATTCCTTCTTCCTGAAATCGCAAACTTAAGTGACACAAATAAAAGCGCTTAATGACTGGCTTTGTGCAAATTCCTTCACAGTTCTGTCGTCTCAAGAGTGCACAGTGTAGCTATGCACCAATAATTTATTAGATATGCAGTAACTCTAACCTTTCTCCTGAGATAGTAAATTCAGTTTATTAAATGAAGTCACATCTAGGTACATAAAAAATTTGAGCGTTTCTGATAATTTTTTGAACTGAGAAAATCTCACTGAAAACTGTGACCAATCACTCACGTTTCTCGCAATACTTCGTATTGAACAACGTTATTTTTTGAATTAAAATGCAAACTTTTTTGATCGGTGGAGTGCCCAAAATATTGTGTCGCGTGCCATCAATATCACACGTGCCACTGGTTCGACATCACTGTCCTAGATTAAAGAAGTAGCTCTTTGCTACGTCATTAATCTTGAGAAGAACCTTTTTTTTGGGTAAAAGCAGATTACTTCTTCTGTAAAATGTATGTTTTAAAATTTCCCTAAAATTTAACTCGTTTTTAAATATAGTTAAATATAATTAATATTTTCAGGGGATTTTTCTCGATAGTTACAAGAAATAATGGCTTGAAATAATTTTTGAGAAAATTCATCAGTATTTTTTGAGCATCTTTATCTGTTACCATACCTAAAGTATATTTTTTCTCTATGTCATTACTGACACCGAAATTCGGAATATGTAAACCTCCAGACTATGTGTTATTTGAATGTCACTGCGACAAGTAAGTGGGAGAGACAGGTCTTTTCTTTCCTTAAAAAGCCTTAAGGTAACCGACTACGTTCGGAACCGTGATTTTGCAAAGACGTGTAAATGGATTATATTTATGATATTTAGTGTCACTTAGATTATAATATATGTATAAAATTGTTTTAAGGATATTATGACAAAAAATTATTTAAATACAATATTTTGAGAAAAAATTAACTTACAATAACCTTTTTTCCAACTGTTGTCCTTTTGTAAAAAATGCTTCTATTGTATTAATATTTTGCCTGCATATAGCTCAGCCCTCTGTATAGAGGCTCAACTAGAATTTTTGAAACGCATAACTTGGAAGTCAGTTTATCCATGTTTTACGAAAACAGAAGGGAGAAATTTTAAGAAAATACGCCGATAATTATTTCAAATGATTCTAACTCTGAAAATAAATTGAATTTTTCAAAAATCATAGTTGAGCCTCTGTACAGAGGTCTGAGCTATATACACAGGCAAAATAATGATACAATAGAAGCATTTCTTACAAAAGGAGAGAACATTTGGAAAAAAGGTTATTCTAAGTTAATTTTTTGTCAAAACATTGCATTTAAATAATGTTTTTGTCATAATGTCCTAAACATCCTTTTTCATTTTTCCTAATCTAAGTGACACTAAATATCATGAAAATTATCCATTTATGCGCTTTTTTAAAATCATGGTTCCGAACGTAGTCGGATACCTTAAGGAAATCTTATATATTATCTCCATGTTAACAAACTCAAAACAGATTTACATAACAAAATTATTTATCAGTTAAGAGAACAATAGACCCGTAACTGGTGTGTTCTGCAGTTAAGTTCTCGAACTAAATGTAATAGTTCTATCCTAGATGCAGACGCTAATGAAATGGACATTATGGGGCAGCTTACATTAAACAAGCTTTCATTGAACAGTCTGTTTTCAAACCCCGTACGTGAGTATTTAACTTTTAATGTGTTCGGTAAAGATGTGTAACAGTTGTGTCGAACAGTTTAATCCAAACAGCAATCACGCGGTAATGTAAATGCACTGTAATATAGAGTCTTAACCCTGGACGGCGAACTTACTTAGCAATGTCTCTATATATTGAACATCTATTCTGCAATATTTAGTTTACTTGAATTAAAGATAATCTACTTAATATTTGTACACTCTGTAGTACCACTATTCAAATTTTAAAAAAATGGTGAAAGAAATTACCGGCTATAGTTGAACGTCAATTAATAAACTTTAAAAGTCTCTGCATATTTTATTTTGGATAAAGTTTATCCGTCGCACAAAATAAACTAATTAAGATTGACAAGTCTTATTTTGGCCCTTTTAAAAAAGCATGGTTCGACGTTTAACGTTTTTTTTGCTGTTAGTTATTAATAATATAGTTTATTTAATGTGCAATCTATCCTATTATAATAACATTTTAATAATAAACTGTTTGTGATACATTCGAAAAACGTATTAAATCCCAAAGGGGTTTTCTTCATAAGGGCACTGGATGCTTAAATTTCCCTGTTTTAAAAAACAATAACAGCCAAAACACTTGTTTTTGGGGAACCGTATTTTGCTTGTATTCAAACTTATATTTTTTAAATTTTTTTTAACTATAAAAAATTTTTTAAATTTTTTTCAGTCTCTTTTTCTTTTCGTCAGCTATTAAAAATATACAAATTTTTGTTTACAGTATTAGATTTAAAATTGGTTTATAGTTCTATTCTTCGTCTTGTGTTTTTGTATAAAAATTAAGTGTTTAATTGGAACAGGGGAAGGGGGGGGGTGTCAATTTTTTTTGGGCTAGAATCGATCGTTGAGCCCAAAAAATTTGCGATAGGTGTTTGAAATTTTTTAAATTGTAATTTTGTAATAAAAATAAAGAAATGATTAATGTGAAATTAAAAAATATTTATAATGCATAAAAATAAAATTTATACATATATTTCTTAAGTTAAAGGAAAGAAAGGATTTCATTTTGTTATATGATAGAGTAGATGCAAATCCGAAAATGCCACCAAAGTACTCAGATGAATCAAACACGTGGGAATTTGCTGAGCGCATTTTCACATGATTATGACGACAAATGAATCGAGTCCATAGGCAAATTGGTCCATATTCATATGATAACTGCATTTTTAGCCGAGCAATCTGTGTTTTCACCAATCATCCAATTTCGCTATTGCTAACTTTAGTGTTTTACAGATTCTTTCTTTTAAAAATGCAAAAATTTTCAACAAAAAAACCACATGGGGGGAACAAAAAGTACTTGTTTAAAATAAGGGATAATATAAGAAATTTTTATTTTGAAAAATTTCTTGGTAATAAATTTTGGAAAATTTTTACCCAGTTATCAAATTTGAAATTGTCTCTAAATTTCATAACCAAGTAACAAGTTCAAGCGTAATGGTAGTTTTAAGTTCAATGGGGGGCCGTTTTTATTAACATGGCCATTGTTTGCTCATTCACCTTTTACTTTCAATAGTTTTTTTAAAAATTAAAAATGGAAAATAATTTTTTTTTCTTATTTTAAAATAAATATTTTTTTTATTTTGAATAAGTTTAACTTTTAAAATATTTTCCAAAAAATCCACTTTTTGTCATTAATACCCACATATATTAAACCAAATTTTAAAAATTTAATATTTCCTCACTGATTAACTATTAATAATTTGAATACCTTTAAATAAGGGAATTTGATTGAACAAAATAAACTTAGAAAAGAAAATAGTTTTTTTTAAAGGAAAAAAGGTTCATCAAAATTTTGCATCATATAATTAAATTTGCCTTTGTAATTGCATTTTAACTTTTCTAAAACGACTTTCCTCAATGTTCTCTTCAAGGAGTTTGAAAGCTTAAATCCCAAATTAAAAAAAACTTAGACATTAATGAAAAATTTTGGCCGCTTTTTTTTTAAGTCCTTTTCTAATACATTTTATTTTTTAAAAAAATTAATCCCCTTTTTTAAAAGTTTGGGAAAAAAAGCCTCTAATTTCCCTTTAAACCTTTTTCAATTACTTTTTTTTATTTCCCCATTCATTAGTTGAAAACCCCATAGTAAGATGCTTTCGACAAAAACATCATCTCCCCAAAAGGGGAAAAAATGGGGAAAAAATCAATATTGCCCCTTTTAAAAAAGGTTGTCCATTTGCTTAAAAAAAAAGGCATTTTTTGGGCCTGGCAGCCCCGGGAAAATGGGCACCCAGCGGGAAAAATTTCTCGGTGCGTTAAAAGGGGGCCCCCATGCCGACTGACGAGGGTTTGGGGTTGTGGACTGCTTCATTGATCCCTATTAATCTCTACTAATTCATTGGACAAGAGGAATTCCCTATAAATCCGAGCAACGAAAGCCCATTGTGACGCCACGTTCTACCAAATAATAATGGACACTGATCTCTTACCGATTGTTTCTGCCCCCAATGGTGTATCAATTGATTCTACTTTATTTCAATAAGGAATTGGAATGAGTTATCATTGATAATTTAATGTATTGCTTCAGTAATCAGTGGGTGGCACCGAAGACATATATTAATGCATTGAACATTCTGAATCAAGTGTTTAATGTTTCATAATTAGATTATTTATATGCATGAACAAAACAATCATTAAAAGAAGACTAGTGGTGATATAAATAACAATTTACATACATTATAAGTGACACCGAAGACATATATTAATGCATTTAACATTCGAATCAAGTGTTTAATGTTTCATAATTAGATTATTTATATACATGAACAAAACAATCATTAAAAGAAGACTAGTGGCGATATAAATAACAATTTACATACATTATAAGTGACACCGAAGACATATATTAATGCATTGAACATTCGAACCAAGTGTTTAATGCTTCATAATTATATCATTTATATACATGAACAAAATAATCATTAAAAGGAAACTAGTAGCAATATAAATAACAATTTACATGCATTATAAGTGAAGGAGCTTCTACAACAGTTCAATATGTCAGTAGAGTGTTTAATATTCCATTTAATATAAAATTTGTATCTTCAGAATTGCAAAAGTGGCATTGAGCAGTAAAGTTTCTTATTTATTGTGAACAGCTAATAACGTTGGCAATGATTATATAAATATTAAATAAATGCAAGACAAAATATGTAGCTAAATATTAATGCAGTTCATGCGTTATTGTATTTGATAAAAATAATTCTGGGGATGAAATTTCTTTGAAATATTTTAATAAATGTACTTTTGAAGTATTTGCTTACAATATTTCTGCATGCTGCTTCGATGCCATTGGGCGTAATAAATCTGAATAAAAAGATTTTCATATTTAATATAAAGCAGAATAAGGCAAATAAAAAAATGGATAAAATATCAACTTTCTTCTTAAATAAATTTTTTCTGTAGTATTTATTGCCCTCAGAATTTGCATTTAATTATGTAAAATTATACGGTTAATATCATCCAATTCTCATACTTTCATGAAATGTTCGAATTACTTTATTAGATCATATTTTATTAACATTTTATTTTTTATAAATAGTAGATATCACACTGCTTCTGAAAGAAACATCTAATTTATATTATTTACAGATCAATTTTAAAAGGAAAGTACCTTTTCTTCTAAGAAAAGATAATAAACATCCTCATTATTTTATACAGAAATATTACACCAGATGAAACTATTCAGCTTTGTAATGCTACTTTCTACATAAAGAAAGCTATAAACAGGCGTAAAAAACTTGATCATTACATATGTGTTCGTTGATCAATGTTTAGATATCTTCATGCTCTTCAGATTTAATGCGTACAAGTATCTCTTCCATCCCTTTTGATAAAATCTCATAAAAAATCATAATAATAAGATACTTATTTTTCTCGAAAGCTTCTTCTACTTCTTAAAACTCCTTAGTATGAGATATAACAGAAAACTTTCTTTTAGAGATTCTTTTGAAAGAATCAACGAATAAGAACACTTTATTTCAGTTTTTAATGCAACACGTTATATGCACATATTGAACTGATTTTTTAAAAACTTTTTTATCAACATTTTTGACGTCTTAAGCATTAAACGCATTATATTTTGACATTGACGCATAACTGAGTTATTAAACAGAAATGCTGTTCAAAGTTGTTTTTCTATTTATAAATATTTTTATAACACATGTTGTGTAATAGTTTTAAAAAAAAGGTGCTTTACATGAATATTTTTCATACAAAACCGTTTTCTTTCTCAAACTATTCAAAAATTCTTGGAAAGGGGAAAAAAATATAAGCATTATTGGTGTTAAATTTTCTAGAGCTTTCAGTTCTGCTGTTCGTCTTTTGTCAAAATGTATTGGATATTGTTTATAAATATCCAACTATATTTTAGTTCTTGAAGGAAGAATGGGCTTTTTAATTTACCACTGAGTAAATATTGGCAGTGAAAAGAAATTACTAAGTTAATTAGAATTATATTGTAATTAATTTCTAATATGCCACAAAAATCTTATAATTTATTAAAATAACTACACGTTTAACTTAAATTAGATATAATTTTTCAGCTGTAAAAAATAAGAAACTATTTTACCTAAAAATGATTTTTGTTGAACAATTTAAACAGCATTCTCTTATAACACGCTTGTTTTTATATTTATTTTATAATTGTCATACAGTTGCTGTATTTTACAAATACACCCAAAAATGTTCTATTAAACAGTACAATGAATGCTTCGATCCTTTTTTTTATTTATGTGGTAATTTATAGTAAACTTTACTATTTTTGTACAATTATAGATAAGAAAGTTTCCTTTTAATTGAAAATTAAATGCTTAGATTCAAACTGTTGTGTTGTTGCTGTGTGTTTTTATCCTGGAATACGTATGAAATATAAATGAAGAATATAAAGCACATACAATACAAGAATATAGACATTTATTACAAATGATGAGCCCAGAATATAACAGAAGGGTACACTGCTTTCCATTCGAGACGGGAATCCATTACAAACGAAAGTCCGACTTTTTCCCGAAGAAAATACAGTCATGCCATACTCGGGATTCGAACCCGAACCCACTCAGTCATAATCCAAGGGTCATATCCACCATACCGATTGGGCGGCTTAGCTTCAAATTGAATTGATAAATGAATATGTGTAATCTTTTTGTCCCGTACATCAGTGCTTCTCAAACTTTCAATACTGCGACCCAATATTCAGTCATCATTTTCATCGCGCCCCCCTTCATACAATAACATTGTATTGAAAAATTCAATAATACTATACTTTCATGCTAAAGCTACAATACGACTTTAACCTCTTATGTGCGACCGACATATATAAACGTCTCACTCAGCCAAAGCATTAATCTTCTGGACGTATATATACGTCTTTCCGCGAATTACGATCTTTTCTGTGCACTACTATCCATAAAATTATTCCTAAGGCTTTGGAATGCAATAAAGGGACATTGACAGTCTATGCAAAGGATTTACTTATTTCAGAGGATTTTGCTTATTTATTCCTTTTCCCCTCCCTCCCCCCTAAAAACATCAAAATACGCGCGTCTACGTGGAAAATCGTGGAATTAGGGACCAAACCGTGTAACTTTTAATCAGCAGTTAAGGAATTAATTATACACCGTTCAAATCCCCATGATAAGTGTTAATACAAGCCCATGGGGTCACTGGTAATTATCAAACCTTGTTCTTAACTTAGTACTGTTAAATTAATATAATAAAATATATTGTACTTACAGATACCTTTATAAGTGTGTGTGTATTATATCAGTGTAAATGTGTATTTTATATTTTATTATGTCAGAAAGTATTTTGTTTGCTTACTTTCAGCAAATTATTAATGTTTTGAATAATGTTTAGTTTTCAACTTTTCAATATGTTCGCGCCCCCCTTGTAGAGTTATCACGCCCCTCAAGAGGGGTGCGCCCCACAGTTTGAGAAACACTGCCGTACATAAATTCAAAGCTAACTTTTGTATCAATTATTAATAAAAATTTGTATATAAAATTTTTTTAAAAATTACTACGTAATGTATATTATAGTAAGGAAATACGGAAATATACAAATAAATATGAAATAAAATTGAAATAGTTCTTTTTTAATATATGAAGTGTGATTAAAATCGATTTCAATTTTCTTGCCAGTATAGAAAAGCATAGCACAATTTTGAGAAGTATATCGAATATGTTTTCTCCAACCATTTGAAGGTGCAAATAAATAAGTTCATTATTAAACTTCCGTAAAATTATTCTCAGAAATTTAAAACTTTTGAAAGACGAGTAGTAACAGAAAAACAAACTATCTTGATTCATCATAATGTGAATAGCTTTATTTTTCTTCGCAACATTTCTTTAGGTTATGACGTTCAATATATTCGTAAGACACCCCTATAATTTCCTGAATAAATCTTTTTAAGGCTCGATAGGTAAATAGAAGACGTTAGAAAACTTGTGAATTGGTTTACATTAGAGAATCTTCTAAAAACAGTATGGCGTATCAAATACTGAACAAATCAAGACTAGTACTAGGGTAAAAGCCCCTAGCAGTAATTGCTCTTTTAGTCCTCTTTTCTCTTTCATTCTTTTCCTCGTGCCAACCTTTTCCTTTCCTTCAATTTCTGGTATCTGTCCACTTCTGAAATCCCCATTCGAAAATGCTCCATTAAGAAAGGATTGATGTTACTTTAGATCCAAATAGAAGTATTTCTGGATGGTGTATAACACGCTTTATATCATCCCAGATTGACCAAGGCCCTTGCTTCGAGTTAGTCAGTAAAGTGGTGGTGGGTGGCTGAGCAAATAGCTTTCTTGTTTGTTCATTTCGATGCGATATGTGCTTATGTGGTCGTTGGGTCTGTTTCAAAAGAGCTGTTCAATTGAACCGAAATGGAAAGGAAAACATTAAGAAGGTTGTGCATGATGGTTGTGCTTACAAGTTGTGGAGCCGTTTTCTTCCCTACATCAAGGAATCGGTGTTTTAGGTTTGTTTTTTACAAGATGATTCCTGAAGCGAAATGAGGATAGATATCATAATATCGGAAAGATAAAGAATGCAATTTCATTCGTGTAATATTTTTGAAACAAAAGGAAATAAAATGGCAGTTTTAAAAATAGCAAGAGTTTCAGTTCTGTGTTTGTGTGAGTATCAAATAAATAGATCTTTGGGAAAGGCTGTTTGAGATATGATGTAAAATAAGACAGTATATCAAGTATATCTATCTTAAGCATGCATTGTAATCTTATTTAAGTATTATTTTGAATTTAAATTCTGTTTACTCTGAAGTTTTGATTGTAATTTTTAAATGTTGGGATTCCAAAGAGAAATTAAAAATATATATCCATCATATTAATTCTATATGGAAGAATCTTATAATTTTCATTTAATTTTTTTGTCAGTAGGCACACTCAGAATAATATTCACTGTGTCAAAATGATAAAAAATATTATTAAATGTTTAGGACAGAAGGAATTTTTTAAATTTATTTTGAAGTAATCGAGTATTATTATCTTACATTTCCGTTTTTTAAAGTAAAAGAAATGTCAACAAGCTTAAATTTTCTGGCAATTAATAGAAATAAGATGACGTAGTTTATGATTTTTTTTATTTAAGAAACTGTTTTTTTTTGGTAAAACAAATCACCAGATCATGCTATATAAAGGTTAATGCATTTTCCAAATCAATTGTTACTTTCTCCAATGTTTCAATTCTGGAATTTTCTTTTGAATTATGTACTTGAGACCACAGTATTAAGATCTTAAAAGATTGGGAAATGTTAGTTAGTCAATATCATCATGAGTTGTGTGTTTAATACCTCTGTTATCTTATATTAGTTACAGGGGACTTGACAGCAATTTTGTTAGGATATATAGCTATTTAAATATTCATGTGGAAATGAGTAAACTTACTGTGAAGAGCTTAACCGGCTTTTTGTAGCACTGTAATAACAAACCGTTTCCATACCGTTTATTGGTATGGCAGAAGAACAATTTACAATCTATGAAATTTAAGCGGTGCGTGGATTGTACCAATGTAATGAACTTATGTTAAGCTTGACTCCTCTTAGCGATAGATATATTTGTTTCAGATGCAATTATTACTATTCACCAAGAATACATTTGTCTGTCGGGTCCCATGCATTGTAGTCTGTATCACATTTTAACAATTTTTCTGCATTTGATGATCTTTACAATTTCTTTTTTCCATTTATCTATTTTAAATGTGCAAGTTTTATGAGGGAGAAGGAAGGGCTACTTAAAAACATTTTTCTCCTCATATAAAAATGAGCTTCTTTAATACAAGATTTTGTTTCCCTTTGTATCTTTTACAAAGTTCTTATCTATAATTACTAAAACTTTACTCTTTAAGGGTATTTTTATCTTTAAAGTTTATATTTTTATATATATATATATATATATATATATATATATATATATATATATATATATAGGTCAATTCTCTACTAACATATATATATATGAGACGAAAGAATATACACATTACTCCAGCATTTTTACAAATACAACAAAAATAGTAAAATTATCTAATACATGTGCACCGTACAGGCCCCCTCCCCCCTAAAAAGGACAGGAAACATTTAAAAATAAAAAAAAAATAAATGTTATTTTTTGATTTGTGTCTTCAGTTGACACCACCACTTCCCATTGATACTTTTCCCTCTTAATATGTCCTTCAGTTTAAAGAAAAGTGATTTACCATCGGAAGGAGGATTATTCATTTTACCCGTTTTATCTTAATTTCTTATTTTATTCAAATTTGAGTAGAATTATATTTTCTAAAGTTAGTTACACACGAGACAAACTATAAGTATAACAAAATTTAAAAAACTTATATATTCTATGCAAGAAATCTGACCCGTCCTTTAAATAGGATACTGGGATAAAAGGGATAACATTTTTACATACAGGTTTTAGTGTTCTCTTCAATGAGGAAAATATATTTCCGATTACAAAATTTTATTTTATTTGAATAATACTTTCTTGTTTACAAAATATTTCACTTTTCAGTTAAATTTCAATCCAATTTTGGAGGAAAGGTCCAAAGCAAGCCGACGAAGTGTTTTGTCACATTTACCAATGTTTTTGTTTTTCTTTGCAGCATTCTCTTTGACAACGACGTTGTTTTCTTTCTTTGGTAAGAAATGACCACCACTATGTTTATGGATATCTCATTTTCCACCAGAAGGTTCAGTCTAGATCATAGGTCTACTTTTTTGTTCTTATGACAGTTTTTTTAGATAAACTCTTGTTACAGCTCTTCGAAACTCCTTCAGTTTAAGACATCCTCATTGTTGAGAATTTTATGAATTTTCATGCATTTACCATATCCAGTGAACGTATAAAAAGTGGCCAGTACCACTTTTCCCACGAATTTTAATAGAATGAAGTTCAGCCAACCAGTCATGGAGATCCACATCACCCATATTTTTGTTCTAAGAATTTTTAAAATTCGGTATCTTCCCGTTAACTTTATTTTTGTGTCATACTCGCTTCTAAATTTCGTCAAATTATTTTTGAGTATGGCAAATAAAGATTTTACTTTGAAGGATCGATCCTGGATATGCTGATTTACAGTTTCATTGTCAAAGTGTAAATAAGATTTCAACGTTTGGAAGCGGTTTCATAGCATGGCATTTTTCACCATGGTAATGCCAATTTCTCAGCATCTGGCCAATAATCACGTTCACAGGTATTTGAATGATAACCAGTTAAAAGCAAAATTCGTGTAAAAACGCGTATTTCGCCAGCAGTGGTAAAGAAATCTTCATCGTTTATTACATCTGCTGCATATGACATATTTCCTCTTACAATTGAAATCGTAAACTTCACTGGAATAAAACTGTTCAAAAATCTCTGATGGAGTTTTATCTTTCAATGCAGTTTCCATCTGCTTGAGCAAGTCACTTGTAGTTGAGTCAGCCTATGTTTCCGATTTTGACAATGCAGTGATTTATTCTTTATCCAAAATAAATTATCTTAGCTTGTTTTTCTGATCTTTGTTATTGAAACACTAGAGTTTGTGGGCGTTTCAGCCTGGAAACTGTATCCACTTCTAACCTCCAAAAGACCCAGGAACATCTTTCACAATATTCTCCTCAGTATTTACTTCATTCTCATCCCTTTCATCTTCGTCAGTAAGTTCACTGGCATATGGTATCGCAGTAATTAAAATATCGCTCTCATCTGAATCCAAACTATTTAATAATTCTAAGGCTACCTCTAACTTCAGAAACCTTTGCACTGACATAACTAAGCAGGAGAGAAACAGTATAAGTGAAATTATTTTTTTTTCTCTTCGTTATAAAGAGAGAAAGAACGCGTCAGTTGCACGTTGACGTCAATTGCTATTTAGAGAACAGTTAATATATATATATATATATATATATATATATTTGCAAAAACTTACCTAAGAACAATATCGCTTCAATTAACCAACGGGATCATAACGAAAGAGTACTATCACATAAAATAATGCCAAGCCAAGTGTCCAAAGTAAGCTGAAAAAGAATTCTGCAACCCTAAAGAGGGGAAACAAACTGCGCCCATAATTGCGAAAAATAAGCAAAATTTCCAGAGGAAAGGGGATGGAGTGGGACACATAGCTCATGCTGGAAGAAACTAATACATATCCCTATATGTTCCGTCAAAATATTCGCCACATACAAATGTAAAATAATATTTTTCAGCTGTCCTCTAAATAGGACATTGGGATAAAATGGGTTAGGACACCCATCCCCGTTTTTTCTTTATAGAAACTTAAAGAAAAAAAGCAGCAGTGTAGAAAAAGAGAGAGAAAGAAAAAAAAAAGAATTATTGAATTTTATTGGAGATATCTTTTGCTATATCAAAACAAGGCACTAACCACGAACGTATACTCGCTCTTCTAACCAAGAGTTAAACTAGGATACTGCAATATATTGTGTGAGAAATAAAAATAGGGTCTAAAGATTGAAAAGACCCTCTACTCAAGAGTCCCGTGAATCCATTCCATCTTAGGAGAACAACTTTTGATCCCATAAGATCAGTGCTTCTCAAACTTTCAATATTCGCGACTCAATTTTCAATCATAGTTTTCATCGCGCCCCCCTTTCCCCATACAATAACAAATTATTGAATGCAGTAATAATGTACTTTGATGTTAAAGCTACAATACGACCTTAATTATAACCCTTACAAATTATCAAGATAAGTATCAAATTTTTGTGTATCATAAGCCCATGAAAAAATTACTAGTATTATTAAATTTGTTCTTAAAGTAATATTGATACTTAGTATCAAATATATTGTGCGCACCGATACATTTATAAGAATAGTACATCATATAGTATATTAGAGTGAATGCGTATTTTAGTTAATGTGTATTGTGTAATGTATATGTCACAGAATATATTTTGTTTTGTTTACTTTTAGTAAATTGATAATTTTTTAAGTAATCTTTTATTTTCGACTTTTTGATATGCTCGGCCCTTGGGCAGGTTTCACGCCCTAGGGGCGCGCCTAAGTGAGAAACACTGCACATCCCATCTCAATAAAGGTGTTTGGTCCCGGATTGTAGAGGCAATTCTAATACATATGATTTTAGTTTACAGTAAATTGAAGGATTTTTAACGGTAGATTTAAACCAGATTTTTTAGCATTTTGAGATGGGGAGACCAAAAATCTTGAGTCAGAGGACATGAGAGCACATAATGATCAGCGTCCTCGAAAGAACCACAAATACAGTTGAGAGTAACTTTTAATTTAAAGCGATGCAATGAAGAAATAAATGGGCCATGGCTATTTAAGAACTGTGTAACGTTGAATGAGGATTGATATCTAAGCTGAGTTTAGGTAAGTAGGGTTTGACTCGTAAGCCAGCATAAGAGTTTGACCACCACTTGATGACATAGGAGCGAGGAGGAGGAACACTGACCTCCACACCATTAGACGTAACGACTTTAGCATACTAATCTGCTGTATCATTAAAAAAATTAACACAGTAAATACTATACAATATTACACAGAAGGTTATTGACGGCGGATTTAGTAATTTTAACAAGGATCAAATGACGAAGACGATATCTGAGCTGGCAACTTCCTTTCTGAATTTACATGCCACTCCAACGGGTAAATTGGGCCTCGACAGAACATGCATCAGCCTCTACACGGCTGGTCTACAGTGGCACTTCATCTCAAACTCATGACACTCCGGTCACGAGTCCATAACCAAAACCACTAGGTTGGCATCATTTTTGGCGACCATTTTGGCGTCATTGGCGACCATGTTGGCAAGTTTGGGACCCTCTGGATTCTTCTAGAAAGTAGCGGATCTCGCCACGAAGTTCACTCTTTATGGCGCGTGCGGATTTTTCTGGAATTTTCTGTCGGGTTTATAAATAGAGCAATGCCAGCCGCAGTCGGTGAGTCTTAATTAAACCAGTGAGTAGTGAGGATTGTTTTGACTAGCGGTTAGCTCGGCAGTGCTTATGAATAATCTTTACTTGCGTGTATTTTTAAACACTGGTGATTGTGTTTGATTTCTGTTGAAGGTGTGAAGACCTTCGGATATTTATTTACCCAGTGAATATTGCCACTGAATCCTGTATTTAAAGGATTGGATTTTTGATAATAAATTCGCATCGCTCTTAAAGAACTGTTTATTTTCTTTGTGATTAATTTACATAAAATACACGGACCCTCGGATCTACGTAACAATATATATATATATATATAGAAGGTTATATAGTATCTCATAAAAAGCAGTTGAGTCTGATGTATATGTTATTTATATTCAGCACCACCAATTTGTAACTGCAGTGTGATCTACACAATCTCACAGTATGTAATTTAGATATTGTAGCTGGATATTTATGAATAAAGCATATAAATATATCTTCAAATACATAAAAAAGAAGCATTAATAATTAATGTCAAGATAGTACTTATAAACTACACCTTTTGGAGAAGCAACATATTTAAAAATTGTAAGTCAGTAATCAGTCGGGGAAAATGAAAGAAAATATTAGTTTTAAAATGATATATAAATTTCTTTTTATAATCTTTTGGAAAATATCGCATGCCTTTATTTGAAAAAGAACTTGAAAACTAAACTCGAAGCAGGCTTGCACCCTGAAAAATGGTGGTTGACCAAAAAAAATCACTGCAACACACGCAGCATTATCCAAAAATCAAAAGATCTATATAAAGAAGAAAGTCGAATAACAATAATCCTAAAAAAAATATTTCCTTTTGTTAGCTTTATCATGACGAAGAAAATACATGCAGTCAAAATTATGAATCTCGCTCTTTGTCCTCCACCATTGTTCTCGTGTAACCCGACTCTCTTTTTATTTTATTTTTTTACTAATGACAGAGCAGGAAGGAATTTTTCTTTTTTTCTTTCTTCTTTTCTTTAAAGATAAGAAATGTCTCCGCGTACCCGAGAGCCTGACAAAAGAAAACCGACTGCCGATTCTGTGATTCAAAAGGAGTCTTTTACTCTCTTAATCCAATAATAATCACGTGCCATGTGCAGAGTTCATGTTGAATACAGAGATCGCCTTTCACGTTCTTTTGAATAAGGAGCAGAAAATGGCAAATTATATTTTATTTTGAGCACGATCGAGCTTTTCAATTCCTTTGCGTGAACTTTTCGGGTAATGTGTGGCGTAGGTTTTCATTTTTTTTTCTAGTTTTTTTTCAGTTTCTTCAATTTGGTTATGGTAAATTTGTTTCATCGGTAGTTCATCTACAAAAATAAGAAGTTGGTGCAATAATTTTCTTTATGCTTAACGTTTATCTTATTTCATCGGTGGAAAAAAGGAATAAATTCAATGGAAGCAGTTGAGATGTATATCATTAAATACACATCATTTAATACTTAATTACTTCAATAAGTGTGGAAGTTTAAGTTTCTAGACATGTGCGAGATAAAGTGTAGAAAAATGATAATGGCTTAAAAATGAGTTTTAGGTTCTGTTTGTTATCTTATTATCGAATTGAATAGATTTAAATTCTAACTCACATTATAACAAAGTAAATTATAAGGGCTTATTTATATTTAAATATCATTGTGCGAAATTTTTATAATACATCCCTGTATAATAGCGTTATTATACAGGGATGTCTTAAGGCATGTGCGAATTGGGCCAGGATGAAATGCCTAGTTTCGTTTTTTACTTGACCTCTGTAAGATTAAAAATAGAATAATTTTACTTATCAGTTGTTGTTCTCGTACATATTCTCCGAAGAAATAATTATTTCTGGTAACTGTAACAGTGTCAAGATTGCATTATTGTATCATGTCGGTGTCTAGGCTAAGGCCTACAACCATACACCAATATTAAGGTATCTGACTACGTTCGGAACCGTGATTTTAAAAAAGCGCATAAATGGATAATTTTCATGATATTTAGTGTCACTTAGATTAGAATACATGTATAAAATTGTTTTAAGGACATTTTGACAAAAAAAATATTTAAATGTAATATTTTGTCAAAAAATTAACTTAGAATAACCTTTTTTTCAAAATCTTCTCCTTTTGTGAAAAATGCTTCAATTATAATAATATTTTGCTTGTTTATAGCTCAGACCTCTGTACAGAGGCTCAACTAAGATTTTTGAAACATTCGCATTATTTTGAGAGTTACAGCCAATTGAAATAATTATTGGCGTTTTTTCTTAAAATTTCTCCAATCTGTTGTCGTAAAACATGGATAATCCCACTTCTAAGTTATATTTCAAAAATTCTAGTTGAGCCTTTGTACAGATGTCTGAGCTATATACTGGAAAAATATTATTATGATAGAAGCATTTTTCCCAAAAGAAGAATATTTTGAAAATGGGTCATTCTATGTTCATTTTTTGTCAAAATATTGTACTTAAATAATTTTTCATTGTAATACTCTTCTTAAAACAATTTTATATACATTTTTTAATCAAAGTAACACTAAATATAATAAATATTATCTATTTTTACGCTTTTGCAAAATCACGGTTCCGAGCGTTGTCGGATACATTAATCATTTAATCGAAAAGCAGAAGTTGGTCGAATATATTTGTGCCTAGATCTGTCAGATTGTGAATTACACCCTCTTATTTGTACGTGTTTGTTTTCAAATCATTATATGTTACCGGTTACCGTTTGTACGAGTATTTGTTAATGTATGTCATGTACGAGGGCAATTCGGAAACTAACTGCCGTTTGAGCGTCGCGCTGGAAGTACGGTTTGGAGCGCCCTCAGTCGAATGCACGAGCAATCTCTGATTCCAGTCGGTGAGTGAGAGTATCGTAGGGCCAAGAGTTTTCTAGTTATAACGTTACAAAATGTGTGCCACCATAGAAAATAACGCGAAATATGAGGTGTGAGGAGTAATAAGATTTCTTAGGCCAAAAACTGTCACCAGTGGGTATCCATCCTGAATTGTGTGCTGTATGCGGGCCAAACATTATGAGAAAAGGTGTAGTGGGTCAATGGATATGCCTTTTCAAGCACAGGAAAACATATATCCACGGGGAATCACGGAGTGGGTGCTGATCTCATCAAAGAATTCAATGAAAAAATACGTTTGCTCTGTAATTTCACAGTCTCCTAATTTTCAGAACACTTTCCAAATATTTCTCGGACAGTTTTGTATGAGATAGTCACGGGAACACGCTGTGTCTTAAAAACGTTGTGACACATTGTTTTAAATCGCAGTCTGCCACTTTTTATACAGAAGGAATTGGTAAATTGGTAAAACGATATGATAAGAGAGCTTGAATAAATGGGGAAGATTAAGTTGAAAAATAGAGGGGAGTTGTACCTTTGATATGTAAATAAATTTTATCCCCCCTTCTGTCTTGGTTTGGTTTTTACAGCGATTTTGAGTTTACTACGATTTTGAGATACCCTCGTATACTGTCTTCGAAAGAGTCGTAGATCGGGCCTATACTTTCGTACAGGAACCTAGAACCTTAAAATGTCTTAAAACGTCACCGCTATTATAGTTTCTAAGTAAAGATAAAAAATATATGAAAACTAAGATATCAATATGATATGCACTATCATGTTATTAACAATACTGTGGTTTGCAGCAATTTTTGCTGTGTGACGTTTCGGGGGAAATATAATTGTTATTCTTTTATCACATTTTATTAAATTAATGCAGAGAAACTATAAAATGAATGACTTATGCTAAGAAGGGAATTAAATTTATTTAGATTAATATTTTTGCAGAGATAAAGTTGAGGAATTAAATCCCATGAGAATAAAATATTATACATTATTTATATATAAAAGTAATGCTGAAAATGTAAGCCAAAGTAATTACTGAAGTAAGTCAGAAATCCGGATTCATGAATAAATTGATTTACTTAAATTTTTAATCAAATTAAAAATAATGAATTATAAACAATTTTATATATTATTCAACATATTCCAAGATTATCTATAGGAAATAATTTTTTAGAAAACACATTTCTTGTTATTTAATGAAAATAAATTTAATAAATAAATACACAAGCATTAAAAATACGGTATATTTCTTCAAGATTAGATATTTATCAGGGTATTAATGGTGTAATATATTTTTATTCGAAATTAATAATCACACAAAAAGAAAAACTTGTACTTTTACAAAACAAAACTAGACGGAAAGAATATTTTACATTTCCTGCAAATTTAATGGGAATATTATTCCCCTGAAATTAATTAATCTTTTAATTATTACAAACAGATTTAAAGTTTTCATACTGCTTGGTTAACTACCTATCAGGTATTATTTTTAAATGTATGTATAGTTAAGAATATGCTTATTAATCTATGCAGAGAAAATTTGTTTTTATACTTAAAACTAAAAACGTTGATTATGTAAATTAAGTTAATAATATAGGAATTTTATATTTGAAAACTAGTAATAAAATATGCAAAAGTAGCTAAATTATTATAATTATAGTAATATTTGTTTAACTTGTAAAATGTGTTTAGGTATAAATGAAACTATATTTTTTTGCCTTTATTTCATTGTGAGCAATTATATATATTGTTTTCACCAATACATCATTCATTTCAATTTTAAAAAAATAAACAATAAACACTGAACATAAAATGAAAAAATAGTAATCAAATCACAGACAAAACATTGGTACCATCAAGTAATTAAATAAACAATTTCTATTTAATTTTTAAAAGAGTGTTGATCTTATACATTTACTTGCTTTGAAGATTTTTTAATATAAAATTAAAGTAAACAGAAGTTAACATATCGTGCTGAGTATAAATTTAGAGACAATAAATCCAAAAATATTAAATAAATAAAAATAATTAATTAACTATAATCGATGTAAGGTAAAACATTATTTGAAGCATGTTGTAATAAGAAAAATTTAGTATAATGCGATGCTTCCTCAGCGAATAAAACTATTATTCTTCAAAAACTACTACTACATGAAAATAATTGAATATGGTTGAAATGAATGGTTGAAAATAAATCTTTGATCACTTATCATATATACAGTAGAACCTGTTTTTGTACGGTCTTTTTTATACGATTTTATTTTTGTGCGATTTTTTCTAAGCGGTATATGAATTTCAACGACTTTAGTGCCCCTTTAATGCTTTCTATCAATTTACCAGTGGCGTTATAGGGAATGTTAGCCTCCCACCCTGCAAAATCATGTTTTGCCTTTAATATTTTATAAATTAGGTAAATATGATCATGACCTCAGTATGTCTTGGGCCCCCTAGAGTTCCGGGGTTGCACGTAACGCCACTGCAATGTACATATAAGCACTTCAAGACGCTATCTTCATTTGTTACAAACTGTAACCCGTCAATGCACGTTCAGTTGATTTCTCTCACTGCGCAAACAGCCCGTAGTTGATTGAAGATGAAACTTTAAATGACTGTGGTACTATCAACAACTTGATAGATTATGCAGACGGACAAGAAAAACCTGATTCTTTGAGAGCAGATAAAATATATACAGGGATATAGCTTTTCAACAAATTGGGAAAGCATTTTCTTAAAATAGACATCAATTCCAAAAGGAGTATGAAATTTCAAAAAGAGCTTCAATCATGCATATCTGGTTATCGTGACATTTACAAGTAACTGACCAACCGACCTTCGTCACAAAAACTTATCTATTACTTTATGATGCCAAAAATAAATAAATTGAAATTGTATTTTCAAATGACGAAACCGATTTTGAAATAATTCATCACAAGAAGATGAGCGCTTTGGATTGCGATGAGTAGCAGTGAATTATGCATGTGCAATTTCAAAACTTCTTCAGATATGCAATGCGAAACTAAATGTTTTTAAAATGTGTCCAAGTGTAATTTAATTATTTATTCTGTCACAGAAGTACTTTCTCATGAATTTCGTAAGTGATTGGCGTATTTTCTAAGTGCGACTTTTTTACGCAGTTCCGCTCCACAGCATAAAAAAAATCTGTAGTATTTCGACGAATTTGTTCGTTATGTAAGAATTTATGAATTTTTTGAATATTTTTTGTGCGGTTATTTTTATGCGGTCCCTATCTACCGCACAACAAGTTTACTGTATACTGAAAGATTTCATGAATTTAAAAAAAATGCACTATAACGAGCTAAAACTTTCTACCGATTTACCATTGCATGAAATTACAACAAAAAATTATTGGAGACTGATTTGATAATAAACCTGAGTTTTCTCTTTCGGCATTATTTAGCTACACATATTATTTTATACATTTAAATGTCAAATAATTTGCTCTTTGTTTTAAGCAAACTTTATATAAATCCAGTATTTTTCAATCTATATTAAATAGATAATTTTTACACAGTTGTGTACTTTTCTGTATGGGATATTCGTGTACCATCCGTGTATGGGATATCCATATATATATATATATATATATATATATATATATATTATTTGTGTTCAAAATTAAGATAAACTTTAGATTGTGTCGATGATCTCTAGAACTACTGGGCAGATTTTAATGAAATTTGATATGTTTACAGGATTCATAAAATTCATAAAAATAACCAGTAAACGTTAAAATACACACGCATGATAGTGAGTAACATTCACAGAAGTTGGAAAGTGTGAAACAGCAGTTGCAGAATATAACAAAAAAAAAAAATAACTGGTTGATTTCTCGGACATTGGAGTGAGGGTCTCTGGCTCTCTCCATATGCAAGTACGGTGATAACATCTTGGAGAGAGCCAGTAACGAGCAACCAGCCCTCCAGTGTCCGAGAAATCTACCATTACAATAGTGGATGCTTGAGGGTTTGGGCAGGCATTACTCTGGATGGCTGTACATAACGCTATGTCTTTACAAACGGCAGTGTGACTGCTGTGAGGTACAGGGATGAGGTCTTGGAGCCCAAGTTAACCTTTTATGGGTGCATTTGGCCCTGAATTTATTTTAGTGGATGACAACACGAGGCACATAGAGCTCATTTGGTCGATGAATTTCTGAAAAGGAAGAATATTCAGTGAATGGATTGGCCAGTTAGATCTCTAGTCTTCATCCCTATTCTGGGTTTTGGTCCGCAAATTGAAAACTCCAAGGCCGAAAAAACTATAGGGAAATTTCATTAGAAATTTGTCTTATTTAGTTTCTGGAATAATCGACAAAATCTAAAAATATTTATTTCGTTTACTTACTAAAAAATTTATAAAAATTAATTTTGAACACCAGTATAGGAAAAAAAGCTTTTATTTTTATTTTTTTTACTAATTTTTTAAAATAGGAAAAATTATTAATTATTATGTGTCTATAGGAAACAAAGATGAAAATAAAATGTATAATGCAATTATAAAATTGAAATATTTTTCTTGCTTTTCAAGTTAAGACGACTTGGTACCCTTTGAACTGCTTTCTTTCTTTGTGTACTTAAAAATTATATTTTAACATTTTATATAATGTTTCTATTCAAGAAAATGATACGAGATGAAATTTTTCACATATTATTGTGTACAATTTTAAAAATTTAAATTTTTCGAAGAAAATTTAGAAAATTTTAAAATCCTACTCCTGTAATTATTAATTTTTTGACCCGAAATTTTTTGTAATATTCTTATGGATGTTATAAACAGCTTTAGGGCTCGAATTTTACAATTGCTTAATTCGTTTTTGAGAAAAAAAATAAAATGTTGATATGCATGCTAAAAATCAACGAAAAAGCCAATATGTTTTACATTTTAATTTTTTAAAAAAAAAAGTATTCAGTTTACAGAAAAATGGATCATTAATTTTGTTGCATGCTTTATACGCAACACACAGGAAAAAAGGAAGTGTTTGGTAAATAGTTGCGGAAGGAATAGCATATTGAATGCACTTACGTTTAGAAAAACACAAACTGAGAAAAAGCACTTTAAAGCTTATAATTCTGGAAAAAAATATAATAAGCTTAAATAAACTTAAAATACCACTTTAAGATATTAGTTATACATTTTTATTTAAAATAAAATTGCATTTTCGTATTTTTTTAAAACATACATTTTTATAAATTAACCCATACATTTTATTATTTAAGAAGGTATACATTGCACAAAAAAATTAAAAAAAAATGTTAGAAATTCTTTTTTTCTCTCACTACAGAAAGTTTAGTTTTTTTCTTCTCATATATTGAAGTATTGCATTTGTATGAAAAACATATCATGAATAAGAACTGAAATTATGACATTATTAATATAAAATGCCTTATTCAAAAATTTTACATGCACATATTTCACAAAGAAGAAAAATTACATTTTTGTATTTCCTCGGAAATACTCTGCTTTATATGTTACACATTCTTTTTTTATAGTTATTATTTCTCTTTATGAAATAGAATTTTTCATCATAAAGCTTTTTTTAGCTTTTTTTTTTAAAAAGGGAGCGTGGCCGAATTGCCTAATTTGTTTTCAAATGAAGTTTTATTCAACCTCTAACTTTCCGACTCGCACAAATGATATATCAATCGAAAGATAATAATGCAAAGAATAAGATTAAATAAAAATAAAACGATAGGTCGGTTAGTTTTTGGGGTATCAAGTCCTCTTAAAACGGTTGTTTATTTTTAATTCGATTCTACTCGTAGCTTTCAGGATAATATAATATTTACCTAGATATTAAAATAAATGATTATATTAATGAGATTTTGTGCTCGAAGTTTACTAAAAATTTGTAAAAAGTTACAAATTTAATTATTAAATGGACTATTAAAGTTATTTCGAATGCTTATATATAAGTTAGTTTAAGTGCTCTTCAATCAAAGGGTTTTTTTTTTCAGCAATGTGAAAATGGCTTCAGTTTCATAATAATTTTTATCTAAAAAAAATTAGCAAGGTTGACAAATTCTAGGGAATGAAATTCTTTGTCTGTGTTTTGCCTACTTTGCATTGTATTGGAAGATTGGGGAAGATTCCACTTTCCATTCGAATGTTCTTTATTGAGCTGTGTTTCAAATCTGTTTACGCCAACACTTTTCTCTTGTGGTATAACCTAGGCTGATAAGACACGAAAAGCGGCTAAAACTGAAAATTTCTTGATCATAGCTGTCTGTAAATATTCACATACTTCCCTATCCCCACGCAAAACAATACTTATTGCTGAATCGATAATTTAAAAGTGTTCTCTTACGGATTGAAATTCAATAGTAACCACACGCGATCTTCCATACTTTGCATATGCAATTGAAACTTTTGAGTCAGCATTTTCAGCGCGTTGAAACTATCAGCGTTTTTCGACACGTAGTCTGTATGCCTGAAGCTATGATCTAAACCAAGTTTTTTATTTAAGGGGAAAAAAACCTTTCATATCGTAATATTCAATTCTTCGCCTTTTCTCTTCTTTTGAAAATGTCGGTTCATTTTTTAAGGGATTTTTATTGCTGCAGTACGTTTCGAACAAAACAGTTTAGTTGAAATTAGATAGATGATACACGAAGGATCATTATCTGTTATGTTAATGATATTTTAGTAAAAATACAACACAGCAAAGGAGGAAAGTTGTATTTACCGAAATGTGTAGTTTATATTTAATGGATGAATTTAATTATTAACACTGAAGAAAATGCAATTTGTTCCGGGAAAATAGTTAAATTCTGTTACCAAAACATTTTACTCCATCACATAACATTACGAATCATATTTAGATTCAATTCAAAATAAAGTTTGAAAAATTGAAAAAAAGGGAAACGGTTCTATAATTTTATAAGTATTCTAAATTTGAATATAAAATACACAGTTTCGTAATATTAGTTTGTATAATACGTATGATTCATAGTATCTTCTTCATTTTAAATACATTTTTTTAAAATACTTAAACATTCTAAGCCGAATTTTTTTCACTTGTATTTTTATTTACGCATATTTTTTTTTTTTTTTTGCTCGTATTACATGAATCATGTTTATAACTGTTCACAATTGTTAGTAAATTATTCAACTTGGGAATATCTAAAATGATTATATGTACGCGTGCACAATTTCCCACGCTTTTAAAACCGTACACAATGTTTAATTCCAGATAATTGTAAGAAACATTGCAATTGACAATCATCTTTACTATTGCTGCACTTTGAGCATACATTTTACAGTTTAGTGAAGAACCACTGGCTTAGAGGCTGTATTAGGCAATCAGTTTATATTTCTTTTGAATTCTATATTTTGCGTATTTGTACATCAACGTGTTCCCTTCATGGACACGTTGATGTACAAATTCAATCAAAACAGTTTATATAGTTATTTCTACATTATTATCTTTATATTATAATACATAAAATAACCATTAGGATCAGTTTCCGTTATGCTTTAGTAGCTGATTTAAAATTTCCTTCACTAGTTTCATATCTTAAATGAAGTTCATATAAAATTTTGCGTTACCATAGTAAGATGTCGATGTCAAGGTGCATTTTCTGATGCAGCAGCGAACATACTTATTTAATTCCATACATTTTTAACTATACATAAAATTTAATATACTAAAGAAAAAACTTACCGTTAACTCCGACGTTTGGCGCGCATCTATATTTTCAAGCCACATTAAATTGTTTTGTGTATTCACCGTGTAACGTCCAACCTCATTTTTACAAAGAGACCTGAAATATACATAAGCAATGTTCTTATACTTTGTGTTCATAGTGTACCCAATTTCCTTTAAGTAATGAGTATTTCGATACATGCAAAAGTGCATTTTGTATATATTCATCTTCTCATTATTTTTAACGCTTTATTTTTTTTATTCATCGTATAACGCGTATCTTAAACATAGATTTTGTTTTTTGTGTTAAAAGGGCATGTTACATACGTGCGTGTTTATTCAAAAATCATAAATCCTAAAATTTGGTAACAGTATATATATAAAAAGAAACAAACTTTCACAAGTTTATCATAAGTTTAAAATTATTCTTTATTCAATAAATCAATAATAATTCACAAAATTATTCTTTATTCAATTTCAATGAGAATAAATACAAGAAGTATTTATCACATAAATCTCAAAGTAAAAGTTTTAGACCAAAATGCATCATATCGTATAAAATAAATATTTGATAAACGATTAATATTTTAGATTAATGTTTCCAGATTGAATTTCCATAAATTCTTTTTAAAACATTTATAACTAAATTTGAATACATTCTCAAAAATGTTCAAAGCTACTGCAATAAATATGTATTCAAAAACGTAATATATATATTGAAATATATCATGTAATTTTTACACTGATATTTTAGTATGCTTATTTGGTGAAAGTTAATAGTAAATTATTCAGCTTAAAAATCTAAATAAACTCTAGATTAAATATTTTATAAATCCGACTACTTGCATCAGCTTTTTTGAAAAATGGAGATATGAGGGGGGTTGTGATTTTAGATTTATTTAGTTTATTTCAAGGGGAAAAAATCCTAAAATTGAAAAAATAAATTATTATTATTAAAATGGGAAAAAACTGGTAAAAATGTACAAAAAATTACATAAACGGGGCCCGCTCTCTACAAAAATTTTATGAACAAATTCTCAATTTTCAATTTTAATGTGTTACTTTGTTATTCATGTTTGAAATGACCTTCAGGATATGAGAAATTTTAATTTTTACAAAAACTAGAGCACTTTATCTTAATGACTAGAGGAAATTTCTTAAAAGAACAGTGATTATATTCACATAAAGGACTGTAAATTTTGAAATAAAACAGTGATTGATAAATCTGACGGTTAAAACACTTTTACTGTTATACAGAATATACACAAAAAATTCCAGTAAATTATTTTAAAAAATTTTTGAGCAATCGCTGTCCCTATTTGAGTTTTTCGAAAAAACACATTTCGAGTAAAACGCATTTTAAAGTTTGTCATCTTGTGTATAGATATGGCATCTGATTTTATTAAAACACTTGTAGTTTTTGTTCTAGTGAATGGAAAATAAAACACTTGGTATTTTTATAAAGCTAATAAGGTGGCTTATAAAATAAAAGCATAAAAAATGTGTCATTTTTTAAAAAAAATCATGATTTTAGGGTAGTTGTATACTTTAATAAATTTTACGGAAACGAAAACTTATATAAAACGTGTTAAAAGCCTAAAATATCTTGAAGTTCACACAAAATTAAAACTTTTGTTTAATTAAATCATTTTAATATCCATAATAATAAATCACTTTATTATTATTAAAATACTATAGAAGTCAGTAATATATAAAACGTAGAAAAGAGAGTCTTAAAGAAACATGATCCTCATTGATTAAATTTTTATTATTGCATTGTAGGATAAAGCGGAAAATAGATGTATGTCTGAGATTATTATTACATGGTCAGCTTTAAGATGAGAACAGCAAGTTTTTCGCTTGATCAAGCATTTTGTCTGTACAGATTCCAGTTCAATCAAGAGCGGATCAGATATTTTCCCGCAATATAAGTTAGATGGATAATTATTTTTATGAACTATAAAAGGGGAAATAAAGCACTTTCTTATCAAAACTTGTACTAATTTATACGTAAGGTAAAATTAGTTTCAGAAACCTTAGTAAAAAAAGAGCATATTTCCTTACTTTAGTAATGTTAATAGTAAATCTCTTTTAATATTTCTTGTATGATTAATATAATAATGATGTTTTGATATAGTACGATAAATTATATAAAGCCATTTGACTATGTTTCACGATTTTGAGGCTCATCGACAACGCTCGTGTTGGTGTTAAATATGCTTAAATTTATAAAGAAAAAAATATTTTACGAAACTTTACCACTACATTGTTTCGAAAGAAAAATAAACAAATCTATATTGATAATTCTAACTTTGAATGAATATTCAATGCTGAAATAGAAGAATTAAATTGCATATTTTATTCTTGGTGTGCAGTGTAAGAAGTGAAAGTCTTTCTTAAATGTGTGATGCACACATAAACTGCTCTAAACATTTTTTTACAATTCTAATTTACTTCATTCTCATTTAATATCAGAATTTCAATATGTAATTTCTCATTCTTATAATTTTACTTAATTTAAAAATCATTTGCTATAGAGTTCTTGAAGACTGAAGTTATGAATGCTTACTCCAAATGAAATACCAGTTTTCCTTGATATTTCTTTATAAGGTTGTTTGATAGTTAATATTGCATTCTATAGCGGCATGAGGATTATTATTTGAACAGTTGTCTGACAAGGATGACACCTGAGCAGGCACCCCATTCATCGGACTTCTACAGTCTCAACGTTATGACATTGAACAGTAGATTTGATATACATTAGTCTCTCTACACGGTGGGTCTTTAGTGGAACCAGGAATTGTATCTATGACTCATCAGCAATAATGTCAGTAACGACCATGACAGTTGAACAACCCTAGAAACTTTTTTAAGAGAACCACGAAAAGGGCTTTGTATTTTAATAAATTACTTATCACGATAATATGTTGTATGCTTGAGGAGTATTATAAAAATTGAATGTAATGATGTGTAATGACCTTCTGAGCGAATTTTATTTGCTCTTATAATTTAGTAAAGAAATAAAATGTAGCATCGACTTTTAATTTCTAAGAAAAGGACTCGATATTATCAATCATAACTGTTTTAATTGTTAAATACACAACTTAATTATTATTCAGAGAAAAAATTTTAATTCACACATTTTAGATAATGACAATAGAAATATATGTTTTTTTATTTCAATTTACTATATTCTTAAGCTTTTTGTAATACAAATACTTATTTCAGAGGAACTAACTCATTTCAGAGTAATAAAATTTCAGAAACATGCTTATATATTTGATTTTGAAAATCTGTTTTCGGTCAGCATTGTGTTTACATTTCAGCTTTATTGATATTTGTAGAAGCTGCTGGCAATCCAATATTTCACTTTTACTGACACAGGCACTTTCCTTATCACCTGTAAACTTCACAGACATCTTTCCAAGAACTGTTTTCGAAATTCTTTCTCGAGAAGAATTTCCCGATCAGAGAGGAGAAAGTGTCATCGAAACATCAAATAATGTCATCGAAGCTATTTGGGTTGTAAGAATGGTGCATACAAGGAGAAATTACATGGTTCTAATGTATACAGCTTCAGAGATGAGTTATTCATATGATTTAAAATATATGCAGAGTTTCAAGAATATATTTATTTTATGAATCGCCAATTTATTCATAAAACTCAAGAATACTGTTTAGATGGATTTGCAGAGTATTTAAGATTTTAACTGAACTTTTTTGTTTCTCAAAATAATTGAAAACACTAACAAACAAAAAAATTCTTTGCACACAATTATTAGTTACTATCTGATAACAGGAAAAATGCAGTTAACTCATCACAATGCCGAAATTGTAGGAAATTTTTCATAAAACGTAGAAGTTAGCGAGTACTCTGTAACAGTACAATCAATTGATTGAAAAGATTTATATCACTATGTGTTTGGTAATAAGAATGCATATTCAGCTTGTTTTATTAAAAATATTTCTTTAAAGCACAATACTGGAAGTAATCCGTTTTCTATTCTGTCGAAGTGTATAGGTTCGCTGAAGCATTACTGAAAATCTAAGAGAGATAGACGGGGTATTAGGAAGTTTGAAAAATCCTACAATGTCGTTTTCCACTCTTAGGAATCTTTTCAAGCAAATTGGAGCAATTTCGCTATAGCTGGTCAAGAGGCAAATGAAAATCAATCAGTCACAAGTATTCAAACATCATGAAAAACTATTTTCAGACACTTCTGAGCTGTAGGGTCATACAACTGAAATGTTGTGTGTGTCTCATTCATTAGAACGGAGTTTAGTATTATTTGCAATGAGATCAATATCATCCAAAATCGACTCAGAACGAATGGGCATTAGAGCTCCTCTCACAGGAAAACAGTGTAAGTTGTTCCTCTGATTGTGAATGCTAAATAATTCGACTTGAGATTCATAAATCGCGTATCGACTTAAAAATATATACGAAAAACATCGATGAGATTATCGAAGTGTTATGGTTTGGGCCGAAAGCAATGGTGAATGCCATATGCTATACTGATTGGTTGAACAATGCACTTCGAAACATCACTGACTGCTATTGGTGACGAACTTATTACTTTTGAGCTATAGTAAAGCGACGAGTATGACACCTTAGCTGGCACTCCGTATCAAACTTCCCTACCCTGCAAACGTGAGGATTTCGAGCCACGACCGATTTACCAAGAATTAACTTCTCTATATTACAGGTTCTTTGTGGTATTAGGATTCCAACGAAAAAATTAGTCACAAATAACAACGGACACGAGTTCGTGGTTTTGACAGCTTGGTTACCGTAATCCCAGTTGACCGATTGAATTATGCTGACCACTGTATCAATGGATTTCTTTTGGCCTATGAATGACTCACATTTTTCATTCGGTTATACATAAGCACATGCGACGACTATTCCAATGGTCGCTGTCCAGGATTGTCTAAGCTTCAAGAACATTTATCGTTTCTTTTGGCCGTCACATTCATAGGATTCTATTTAACTAAATTTAGGGAATTCCTAAAGACATTCCAAAACAACATCATTCTTCAACAAACAAAACCACTTTCACTTATTCTGTTAGACATGAATTATAAAACTTTATTTAACCTTCCTGAAAAATATGCGATCTTAATAGCACACCCCGGCGTGTAACCAGTTGCTTTGGTCTCAAAATATTCCATATTAATTTGTGTTTTAGGATTGTTTGTGTGTGTATATGTCCTTTACATGTCAAATATTGTTTTATAAAAGCTTAGTAAAATGCGAAAAGCCAGTGACAACAAATATTTTGGTATATATATATAAAGTAGACTTTCTGTGCACACAAAAATATATTTACCACGAAAGAGGTATTTGTTAATGTGTACAGACATCTGTAGTTCGATAATACTGACACAAAGTTCAACTTGAAGGGACACAAATCAGGTTCTGATCATACCGAAGACAGATTTTCCTAAGATATCGAAATAAAATTTTCCTTCTACTATAAAGCTGCTTTTCGTCGCAATTTCTGTATACACTTAAAATAACAAATTCAGTTACAAATCGCTCTTTCATATTTCAATTATAAGTTCAAAATTGTCACCTTGGAATCATTTTAAGGCCTCAGAATTATGTAAAACTAGACAATTCCACACACATATACATACATATAAATATATACACTACTGAACATACAAACTTAAATACTGTAAAAATGTTTCAAAAATATATTCTAAAAATCGAACTGTCAATTTACGGTTATTATCTTTCACCGCATCTAGCACTATTCTTTAAGTCTTTAATTGAGTGCAACAAAATTAACAATTTAGTACAGAATTACCGTAGAGATTTTCTTGATAAACTATTATAGATTAGTAAAATTTTGAACAAATTAAACAGTAATTTCTACTTTTATATTATCAGAATTAATATATTTTCAGTAGTAGAAGAATTTGAAGTAAAAGTGTTTTAGGGCATGGATTAACGAGTATTCTAGATCATGATCACCAGATGTCGAACATTATAATAAAATTAGCTATTTAATCTTACTCTTAAGTGAGACAGCAGCTGTTCAGTGTTAAACGTTTGTTTTGTTTTCACGGAAAACATTATCTCATCTAATGCATGTGATAACTCTTTGTACCCTGATGTGGGAAAAAACATTAAACTATATCTTGACCGCAAATGAAACAATTGATGATAAATATGAAAGAATTTCAACATATAACACCATATTTTCAACATTCAGCCTAACTAATCATCAACATTAAACATTACAACCTTGTAATGTTTAATCTTGCTGATTTGATTCATGAAACAAAAACCTTTTGATTAAAAGGAAATCCTGTAATGAAACTTGTAATTATTTTTCATAGGCTTTATTGTGAAGATTTAAATGACAGTTACTACAACTGTAATAACCTATTATACGAATTTTCTCCAGTTTATCTGTTTGCTCATATTTCCCATTATAATATTGCAATCATAACCTTGTTTGTCACGTTTTTAGTTTTTCTTACAATTACGTGAAAAATTCTTTCATCCGAACTGTTTGCATTTAATTTTTTGTACCTTCTATTCCAATCTAAACTTATTGTGTTTTTCCTATCAAGCAAGTGGATATTTGCAAGTTGTACCTTTTCGTAATTTTTGAGCCTTTATCTTTATAATTAATCTAAGCACTATGGTTACAGTATTTTTGAAAAATAAATGTGATGGCTTATAATGTATATAAATAAAACAAAAACAAAAAAACGCGATAATTTTTTATTAGTTCTTAGTCTTAAGACCCCACAAATGAAAACAATTATATTACGGAACAGAGTTAAGTCTCAATTCAGCACTAATACACGTCAAATTTCTTCTTGATTGCTCACAACATTAAGAAGACAATAAATGCACAGAAAAAAGTCATCCAAATAAATCTACGCAGTCTCTTTTGGCCTGAAGGCGCGACTGCGGTAGTGAATTGATAATGGTTGATAACTTATAGCGTATGTCATCTAGTCTTGGGTTCGAAATAGTGGTGCCTCTGAAGACCTGCATGTAGAGAGGTCATGGCTCAAAGTTTTCACGTTGGCGTGGTGTTCAAGCTTGGATAAAAGGATACCAACACAGCTTTCGTCCTGTCGCCTGATTCAAGTTCAAAATAACGAGGTGTTTTCTCCAATAGCCGTCTGCAGCTTTGAAGTGTGGTGTTTAAAAAATTAAACCAAATCAAATCGGCTAAAAGGCTATTGCAAAAAAACGAGTTCATTGTTTCAAGTAGTAATAAATTAGGTAAGTGTGCTTTCTCTAAATACATTATCTGTACTTTTAATTTCTTGCTAATATTGGTTTAATCTCAAATTTTGTTAGCTGAGATGAAGAGTTTCTCATTCATTATTGGCTATGGAAGATATCCTATAATTTTCATAATTTGCATAATATTTGATTTGTTATATAAAGTGTGGATTTCAGTTGTCGATGTAGAGTTGTAAGGAAATATAGCGTTGTTGATTATACAAAAAGAAACACATATTATGCACAAAGTTTATTCTTTTAAAACAGATCTGAGATATGATTTATGGTGTAATAATATTAATAGCAGTCTAAAACTTTTCTGCATTTTTTAAATGACCACTGTTGACTAAATGCTAAAATTCATAATATCAATTATGCTTTGAAAAATGTTTTTAATACTAACTACAGAAACTTAACATATGAGGAGTATAAATACATTATGTCAAACATTAAAATAGCTATTAAAAAAGGGCACGGGATGGATAGCTTCAAAAGCAAATATATATACGTCATACTTAGAATTTGAAATTTTTGTGATAGGAAAGATAAAGTATGTATTTACAATTTGTTAAATATCGATATAATTGAATTGCCTAGTTACTGAAAGAGAAGATTATTTATATCTGCCAAATCTTAGATATAACTATATTTTTCTTAAAAAAAATATTATGATATAGTAAATTACGTTATGTATATCGTACAAGTATTGTAAAAAGGATTTATAAAGCTTGATAATTCCTGGATTGAATTTCGAAAGGATTTAAAAGTCTTTCTTTTGCCTTAGGCTAAATGTGAGTGGACTTTTCCAAGGTTCAGGTTACTTCTGATGTTTTTAAGAAGATTCTGCTGTCTACCCAGTGGCATAGGCGTGGCTATTATGTATTAAAATAATTGTATATTTTCTTTTCTTAACACTTGATTTCAACAATTTACCCCTGTATAAAATATGACAGATTACTCTTTTCTCTATAAAAACATAAATGAAACTGTTAAAAAACACTGTGGAGTTGAATGTTGAACTATGAGCAATTGCTAAAAAGTGGATAGCACGCATTTTCAATGCAGTGGCCAGAGAAAATACGTGAACCAATGAGCGTGAAACCGACGTATGTACTTAATTCATTTGCAGTCGAGTCTCGCGCCATCGCGGGACATGACATCAACACGAGAACCCAATCCCGCAGTAACGCGGGGTGAAGGATGCTAAGCAATCCCGAGAGAGAGATATGATGATCAACATTTATTCTGCCCTTCATTCGGCGTGTTGGGAAAAACGTTTGGCTTCATACTGATCCCTTTTTACCCCTACAGCGGAAATGAACGTGTTTAGTGACATCGTGCTTCCAATGAAGGTACATAAGTCGTCTACACAATTATCAAATAATTTGCTTAAGTAAACGCAATCGCATCGATTGTGAAAAGTCGATTTTTCATCTATGGTTTATGTTTAATATGTTTCTTTCAGTATGTGCGTCTTATATCATAGAAAAAAAGAGGCCACATCACAAAATATCCTGGTGGTCAACCGTTCGATTGCAATCGGCTTGATGCCCAAAGCTGCTTTTGGCCATTCCTAACTTAAAACTGCTGAATTGACAGTTCTTTTACGAAATTTTCACAGAAAGTCATGTTATTTAGTAAATGATATTACGCCACTTGAATTAAAATGAAGTGAGAAATAACGAAATGTATTCCCAAGAAAAAACTGAACATTATTTTCATAAAAATTGTTTTAAAAAAAGACAGAAAAAGTGATGGGAAAAAAGGAAGTGGTCTGCAGTGTGATTTCTGACAAACGAAGACATTTAACTGTAATTTTATAACCTCAAATAAATGGCAAATAATCTGAGATGCATTAAATGATTACAATAGAGCATGCCTTTAAATTCAAGTAACACACAAGACATAAAATACAGAAAGTAACTGCCTCTCTCTCCTTGAAGAATTATTTTCTTATGTGCTCCACATCTTTTATTTAAAGCACAGTTTAATCTACCTCTCGCTAGTAAAAGTTCCTCACCAACTGTTGTAATCAAAATAGAGAAAAGCGAAAATCTAATTTACTTAGGGTAACCGGTTCTCGATGCTCAGCAGGTGCAGTTATTCAGAGTAACACACGTTACGAGCAAAGCGAGCACGAAATATGGACATTAAAGTCCTTAAATAGCCTTTTCAGGGAATATTGATCGTGATACAATGCATAAAAAAAAATCTAAACAACCGCGTAATTTTAAATAACGCAAAATGTTACATCACGATAATTAACAACATTTTCCCAGAACCTTCTCCTTCTTGTTACTAGGAATGTAGATGTTAGAATTTTACCTTGACGTACAGAAGATAATGAAAGGCATTTTTTTACTGATCTTTATCACTGGTAGATTATGGTAACAAAGTTACTTCGATTTTAAAATCTGTCTGGCATAAAAAGCGAATTTTTTTCAAGGTTTTTAATTATGTACGGGAAAATGAGTTTTAATTAATAAGCTCGGGATGATGAAATAATTGTAATTTTTCTCAAATAATTAAAATGATTTATATGGATTGTTCAAGAAGTTAAAGAAGAAATTGTTTTTACATCGAATTTTATTATTTTATCGCGAATTCTTTACCGGATCTTTTGGATTTTAAAGTAAATCATTTTCAATTATTTAACACAGATTTCGAGTAATAGATTGAAAAATATAATAACATTAAATGATTTTAATATTTTTAATAATCAGAGGAGAGTTATATTTAATAATTATTAGGGATCTCATATGACTGTGAAAACAAATATATCTTTGTATGCTGTTTGTAATTTCCTCAACTATTTGACTAAATCCGTAAAAGAAAAAACTGTCAGCAAAAAGACTATAACCTGATATGCATTTCGAGTTTAATAGCTCTTCGAATTTTTTATTTATTATTATTTTTTGCTATCAAAAATGTGTAAAAATATAATTGTGAAGTTAGTTTGCTAAAAACAAAAGATAAACTTTATACAATAATACAATATAATTTTTTATTTTGTTATTTATTATATCATCATATATTTTACATAAAAACCATGAAATATTTAACATAAAAACTACCTCACAAAATTTATTACGATAGAAACCTTATTCTTCTTTCATCTATATTTAAAGAAATAATAAGATTTATTTATTAATCTATCTGCAAAATATGCAATTAGAATTTGATTCGTTATTTATTCTTTTTTTCCGTAGGATTGTTTTTGATACAAGCACTTTAAAAAGAGCAAAAACATTGTAATATATAATCTTAAATTCATTTCTCTGAAAAAAAATTGTAACTATGTATTTTTCAATACTTTTGACTACGAATGTTTTAAAAAGAATTACGCATATCTTTTATATAACAAATTTTAATCCATTAAAGTTTAATATTAGTAAATTTTTACAGTTCAAGATATTATAGATTGAATGATAAATGTTTTAATTTTAAATATCCGAAATCCTTTTTCTCGACAAAAGAAAGCAAAATTCTGCTTTGGATCATAAGTTTATCATCAAGATTGAAAGGGATCTTAATATATTTTTTTTTATATTAAGGTATGCTGAATATGGACAATTTCTTCTACATTAAAATTATATATATATGTATACATTGCTGTTCGTAAAAATGCAACATCATGAAGGAATCATCAGAATTGAATGAATTTTGCAGCAAATATCCATTATAGAATGTTACGTAAAATATAGTAAAGATTTAGAGCCACTGCGCATGCGTGGTATGCGCAGCGCCTTCTGAACTGTTTCTGAAAGCGTGTAAATATAGAGCTGTAGCGGGACGTTGAAGATAGTTAATGATTATTTGTTAGTGGCAAACATTTATTGAGACATATGCCACCACGATGAAATAAGGAGGAATTCCAACAACTAACGGAGTATGAACGGGGAACAACTATCGGCCTTCGAGAAGGAGGATTTTCCTCGAGGAGCCTCGAGTGCAGCGGAACAGTTCCACAGAGTAATGCAAGTTTGGAAGCAGTGGATCGACGAACACCGAACAACTAAAAAAACTGGCAGTGGACGACTGAAGGTGACTTCAGCACGTGACGATCAACACCTGCTCCGCATGGCGGGGATGACCGTACAACTTCCTCAAGGCAGTTGGCAGCAGGTTGGTCTACTGCTAGAGGTGTACAAATATCGGCTTCGTCAATTCGTTGACGTTTGCTGCACCTTAGATTCCGTCCAAGGGTGCCTTTATAGCAGGATCCCCCTCACAGCAAACCATCAACGGCTGCGTCTGCAATGGGCTCATGAGAACAGAGTCTGGCAAGCTGATTGGCACCAAGCTGTCTTTGAAGATGAGTCACACTTCAATTTGTGGGACCATGATGTCCGCATTCGTGTTAGACGCTATGCGGGTTAACGCTGCCTTCCAGAGTGCGTTATCAAACGACATAGTAACCTAACACCCAGAGTTATGGCTTGGGGTGTGATTTCGTATCATCAACGATCCAATTTGCTACGAGTTGAGAGTAATTTCAATAGCAACTGGTACGTCCATGAAGTGTTGCAGTCGAAGTCGTTCCCTTCCTTCAAGGCATCCCTGGAGCTTTCTTTCAGCAGGATAATGCACGCCCACATGTTGCAAAGACTGTTCAAGACTGTACGGCCTAACACATGTAACTTCTTCTTGGCCTGCTTATTCGACCAGATATGTCGGCTACTGAACACGTGTGGGATTTGTTGGTCGGCATCTCGCTCGTGATCGGCGTTCTGCAGCTTCAAAAGACGAACTTTTTATGCGCATACAAGCAATATGGAATTCTCTTCCACTAAGCAGACATAATAAAATTTGTTTAACTCCATTCCACGTCGTATAGCAACACTTATTGCAGCACGTGGTGGCTACACCAAATACTGATTTCAGATACTTAATATTGTTTTTTTGCTTTGAAAATTTCGTCACTTATTTGTACTAATACAAGACGTTTGTGCATTAAATTTCATTTAATTCTGATGATTTCTTTATGGTGTTGCAATTTTTACAAACATAAGTGTATATATATATGGATGCTTCAATTGCCAAGTCTATTAATTCCATAAAACAAGAAGTTGAGAAAAATGATAAAATAGTTTACTTTTTTTTTTAAAATTCTTTTCAAATTAAAAATTTGAAAATATGATGTAGACTGTATTATTAGAAACGCCTATTTGATTTGACGACATATAGAAAGTATAAGATGGAATATACTTGGAGTAATTGTTATTATTACTACAATTTTTTCGGGATTGGTGGAGTTAATCGATTTGGCAAGTGAAAGAAAATGAATAATTCAAATTCAGTCTTTGAGTTATTCTTTTATTACGGAAAAATGTCATTATATAAACATATGTTTTATTAAAGAGTTTAGCACAAATGAATAATAACTATTCTATTACTCGTACATAATATTATGAGTATTATTACTTTGTTTAAATTGCGTTATAATTATAAATGATGTCATCTTCGTTAACTGTATTTGAGTTCCCATCCTGTCGATTTGTCCTTAAAGTTTTATATAATACTCGTGTTTAATAGAAGGAATAAATTTCAACAAGAGTGCTTCATATCTTTCCTCTTTTCTCTTGTCACTGTTCTACCTGTTGGATGCAACAAAGGCTGGATCATATTTTTCAGACATAGTGGTCTACCTGCTGCAATTTTTCGTATATTTATGGTACTAAATTCGGTATCTTCATTAAAGTCATAATTAAATTGTATCATATGGGATTTCGACTTTTCTAATTTTATTCAGTGCATTTTGAGCCAATTTATTGGCATCCCTGTAACTGATACCTTTCTATTATTGATAGAATTTTCTAAAGAATTTGTAGAGAAAAAGTCCTGATGCGTCATTTGAACCATATGAAACGGTGCTTTCTTTTTACAGGTTTTTATTATATTATACCAGTAATCTGGCGAAAAGATATTCTGAACTTTTTTTGCTAGAGATTCGATGATAGCAAATTGTGAATCATTAGGCAAGTAACTCTATCCACTTTCCAGAAATTTCATTTAAATTGATTCAGCTTGTATTTCTGTACTTTGAAGCAATTTCAATAAACTTAAAACAGTCCGATTCATTATTTTCCTTACTCATATAATTCTTATTAACATCTTCCATCTTAATGTTATAACGGCTTATTTTTTTTTAAAGAAAGAATTCACAATAAAAAATTGAAAGTTATAAGTATCTTCATTTGTGGCAGTTTGAATACAACTAATTTATATTTTATTTTTCTCGTACTTAGTTCGTGTGAGTGATAACAGCTGTTGTTTAAAGGGAATAATACGAAATTATATGAAATTAAACGAACAACTTACATTACAAATGTCTCCGTAGGAGAGGAAAAATAGTGCTGCTGGTTAAATAGATTTATATTATGATATAAATGCATTATAGTATGGAGTTAAAATCACATTGGCTTCTGACATAAATTACTTATTATTCAATGGCTAAAACAGTTTTGTCATTTAGTGGTGTTAATACTTATTATTAGAGAAATTTGTTTTGAATATGTACAGTTAGGAGCTAATGAAGTGCTTTAATATTAAGATTTAATAAAATTCCAAAATGGAGTTAATCGATTTGGCAAGTGAAGCATTCATATATATATATATATAATATATATATATATATATATATATATATACTATATATATATATATATATATATATATATATATATATATATATATATATATATATATATATATATATATATATATATATATTATATTATAATTTTATGTGAAAAATTGACCATATTTAGTATACCTTAATATAAAAAAAATATTAAGACTCCTTTCAATCTTGAAGATAATCTTATGATCCGAAGCAGAATTTTTCTTTTTGTCGAGAAATGAGTGATTTCGGATATATAAAATTAAAACATTTTTACAAGCAGCAGTGCATATATGTATATATAAGAACAGTAAGAAGTATTAGCCACAGTGGTACAATAACAAACTCTTAGCCTTAGGAACGAAGAAGGCAGGTTTAAACATGTGCTTTGGCCAGCAAACCTTCATTTATGATTTATCTATGTTACTGTGTCATAGAGAAAGGAAGATATATTATAAATATGTAATTATTATAAAATACACATGCTAATTTAATAACTTATAACTGGAAAATTTATTAAACTACTTACTATTATAGAGTTAAAAACGTTTGTATTAAGGGATTTAAGATTATATATATATATCGGGTTGGAGGGAAAGTTCTGTCGTATTTTAAGGAAAATATTTGAATGCATTTATAAAAATATGTGTTTAATATTAATGAATTATATATACTCCATTATTTGTTACAACTTGTTGCCATCTTTCAGGTAACATATAAATTTCTATTTTGTAGAAGTTCTCATCTTGGAGTTAAAATAGTCAGCAACTGCCTTAAAAACACTTTCAAAAGACTTGGATTTTTCGCCCGTTAGATAATTTTACAGAGATCTGAACAGGTAATAATCAGATGGTGCAATGTCAGATGAATACGGTGGGTAACCAAGGACTTCCCATTCTGACGCATTCAGTTTTGTTGTGTCACCATTGCATGTGCGGTCGAGCATTATCGTGGTGGAACACTATTATTTTTCTGGAAGCTAATGCTGGCCTTTTTTCTTTGATAGCTGCATTCAATTTATCCAGCTGATTGCAGGACAGATCCGCGTTGATGGTTTTCCCTGTTTCAGCAACTAGTAGTACACTGGACCTTTCTTGTCCCACCACAAACAAAGCAGTACTTTTCGGTGATGGAACTTGATTTTGGAACTGTTGCTGATGATGTTCCTGGTTTACAGTAAGATTTTTTTCTCTTAATATTCTCGTAAAGAATCCACTTTTCATCTCCAGTAATCAGCTTGTCCAAAACGGCTTCAAATTGTGTCTAATCAGATGTGATGAACACATCCTTACACGATCAAACAAATTCTTTTCCGTTAATTCATGTGGGACCCAAACACTTTGCTTTAACACAAACTCCAAGAGATTTAATGTGATCTCCAACAGTTGTACGATGAATGCCTAAACTCTTCTGCAATTTCTCGACTTGTTAAATGTGGATTATTTTCCAACATGTATCGCAAAACATCATTATCGATCTTGGATGGTCGTCCAAATTGAATACTTTTTGTAGGCTCAGATCCCGGAAAGAAATATGCTAAACTATCTTTGACTAGTACGAACATTAACAATATCTTTTCCAAAATTTTTACCACTTTCCCCGGACTTTGATATTAAATTAATAACTTCTCTCTGATATGTATTTTATTGTTGTGTTGTTTGTATAATGAAAGATGCTTTTGAAAAGGTTACTGTGTTTGATTTTTGTTTTGATAAAAAATCGAGAGAGGGTAACGGTCAGTAGTTAATGTGTCTCGCAGAAAATTGACTCTTCCAAAAAGTGAACGATCAAGCAAAATCCATCGAGAGGAAATGTTGATTGATTCGAAAGCAATATGCAGCGATGGAGGAAAGATAAACTATTGATCAGGCAGGAAATTGTATGATTCTCGAACAAATGCGAACGTTATAATTTTTTTTCTCTTGCGATACGCTAAGTTAGAACAATTACTTTTTATTTAATTTTAATTTTGTTAGCTTATAGGATTCTTAAGTGTATATATATAAGACGGTGTGAATTCGAATATTGAGGAACATTATTTTATTTTTATTCGAATTTTCGTTTAATTCAATACAAATTGAAAGTTTTTTTTAGTTCTGTAATACAATTTTGGAAACATTTTTGTTTGGTCCTTAACTGAAAAAAATGAAGCTAGAATACTGGTATACCCCGCAAAAATACACGAGCTTTCTAAGTCAGTGGTGGATAGACTTTTCCAGGATATGGACTACTTCTAATGTTTTCAAGGTGTTATGGTCCATCCAGCGGCATAGGTACAGTGATCTAAAAGACGGTCTGCAATACAGTCGGACCTCAATTTTACGAAACTCTACTTTGTGAATTTCTGTATTTAACGAACGTTTTCCTGGAACCAAGAACATCTTACGATTCTCTTCTTAAAATAACCTCCAAATAGCTAAGTGCATTTTCAAATTGACGAAATGTTCTCTTGTGATTCGATTTTTTTTCTCTATTTTAAAAATATTTGTAGACCTTCATATGATGAAATGATTGTTACGTCTTAGTGAATGGGATCCCCCCAATATGTTTTGGTAATCCAGCTTTCGATCGCGATCAACTTATTCCCACTCCACTTTTATATTATATATTTTATCAAAAACACAGTTATAACCAAATGCTCTGTATATTTTTGAGTTCGAAAAAAGGATATTTTCATGGATTATTAAAAAAAATTCACTACCCTTCAGCAAGTACTTAATATTTACAATAAATTAATATCTCAAAATTCGATTTCAGAGAACTTTAAATAAGTTCTAAAAAAGGACAAAAATCTAAGGGTTTAGATGGATAGTGTTTGACATATCGGTCAATTATGCTTTATTTGTATAATGTCATTACAAAAAAAAAAAAGAAAGAATAGTTTATATTGCATTTTTTTTTTTAGCATTTATCCTGGAATAAGAAAAACTAAGAGCAGAAAATAAGGAAAACACAGTAAAACTTATTTTAGAAAACACAACATAATTTTAAGATTCAGTTAAATATGAATAATATACACACACACATGCTGGTAATATACTATATTGCTTTATATCTTTCTAACATAACATGTCTAAAAATCCCAAATAATGAAAATTCAATATTCTTAGGCGTACGTAGAATTTTCTTCAACTGCAAGTACACTTGTTTGGAACAGAGGAGATTATCAAGAAAAGTTCAATACATATTAAGGCTGTCTTCAGCTTAATGTTAAAGAATAAAGCATTAACTTGAAATATTTTTTCAGATATAAAAGATGTCTAACATTATGTTCTAGATTTACTATTCTATAGAAAACAGCCTATTTTATCATAATTCTAATATTTTATCTGAATTGAACCATTTTTTTTATGTAAAATACATTTTACATTTTTTCTTCTGTACTGTAATGTCAAATGAACTATAACCTTTACATGTGTTAAAATGATAAAACAAATAAAAAGTATGTATGGGATACTTTGAAATTAAAAAAAAATATTTTATAAACAAATGCGTGAATTTTACTGTTACAAATTTTTATGAAAATTGACACATTTTACTGTCAGAAAATGAGCTCCACGATGAGTTTAGATTCTGCTACATTTGGTAAAGACAACCTTAACAACTAATATAAAAAAAAAAGTCAATTCCTACTTAGATAAACAAAGGAAAATTTTATTTTAGCTACTTTTATTAAATAGTTGCAATTAATATAAATATGTATATACATAGGACAGAATCACAACATTAAGTGGTAATTAATTTTTATTAATTATCATTTAAGTATTGTATTGTCATCCAAAACAATCCTGTATATAAAATTTCGGTTTAAACGTGAAAAAAAAACCTTTTCAAGTTTTGACACAAGTCAACAAAATGGTCACTAAATCACCAAAAATGATGCCAACGTGGCTGTATTTGTAATTATTTAAATAATTAGTTTAAATCAATTAATTTTGATTAATTATAATTAAATTACTGTATTTCTCCAAAAAAAATCTTTTACATAAAATTTCAGCTCAATCGAACGCTTTAAAATGTATTTTATTAACGATTGAAAATTCCACCAAGATAAATAAATAAATAAATATGTAGTGAGTGTGAGCTAATAGTAGGAATTGAAAAATAACCACAGACTAATAACTGAACGAAGTATTTAGCATGTAAATCAAAGATGCTGGTGTTCAAACTTATGCTATTTATTTTACACTAAGATGCTTACAATATTCGATTAGAATGACTGTCCTATTCAAGTGGTTAGGAGCTTCAAGGACATTGATGTTCAAGTCAAACCACGTAATTGAATTCTTCCACTAATGACTTGTCGTTTGGAATAATGTTGGCTCTGTTATAGTTAAACAGAACCAAACCTCCTTAATCTGAGCTGTGGTTAATGTGGTGTCCTCATCAATCTTCTGCAATGTAAAATCAAGAAGTTATCATAAGAAGTCATCATGTTGCTCTAGATATGCTAATTTATACATATTTTTATATGGAGGGTGAAACTTATAGTGGTATAAAACCAAATTTGGTTAATAAGATAAGATAAAAAAAAAAATACACTATTATTAACTTCTGGATTCAAATTATTATAAAATGTTCATTAAAAATGAAAATATTCTATTTAATTAATAGTATTAACTTAAACTTTTTAATATCATTTTATGCATCACATTTAATGTAGGGAAGGACTATTGCAACATAATTTGGAATTTGGTTGCTGGTATCTAGTTTAAAATTTGTACGACTGATTGTGAAGAATTGTTTATCAATATACATTTCTGAAATTGCATTAGGACTATCGACGATGAACCTCGTAATATTGAATCGAAGCCCAGTGAAGAGAACAATATCTAAATTATGACAGCTCCCTCTCCAAACTTTCTCCGTTCGCTGTCATGAAGACTTCGCGATTCATAAGTTTTCATTTGCACGAGCCCTTATATACGGCAGGTTTTCAATGACTCATGACTGGTCAGAATAATAACCCCATGAGTTCACGACCATGACTACTTTTGTGTGCAATGTGGCGAACAGAATTTATATATTCTTCACCTTATAATGCTCTGGTGTTCAAAAATGAAGAGAAATTTAAGATTTTTGCTATAATTATTTCTAGAACTACAGGCCGTATTTTAACGAAATTTGATATGTATATAAAATTGATAAAATTCCAAGAAAAAAAAAACATTCCACAGTTAAAATAAACACGCATGATTGTGCGTAACACCCATCGAAGTCGGAAGGATGAACAGCAGTTAAAGAATATAACAAAACAAAACAAAAATTGGCTAATAGGGGGGTTTGTTCCTCTCTTTCCGATAAACAGGACATCGTGATTTTATACCGGTAGTAAGAGACTTTTTAATTTCCTGCGGCAATTAATACCCCTCATTAAGCAATTCTGTTTTCAGGCCCTGGATTGACTGTCTGAGGCGGGTTGTGAGTTGCAATTGCCCTCCTCGGAGCGTCCCAAGCATGCTATATAGGGATGAGGTCTGGAGATCTAAATGGTCAATCCATTCGGTGAATATCCTCGCTTTCCAGAAATTCATCGACCAGATGATCTCTATGTGTCTCGCATTGTCAACTATTAAAATAAAATCAGGGCCAACTGCACCAGTGAAAAGGCGAACGTAGGACTCAAAGACCCCATTCCCTCATGACAGTCGCAGCACGATGATGCTTATGTATTTTAAATGTTGGAGGGTTATTTCAATTCCTAATGTTAATTCCCACTCTCCCTATATAAATATATCTTGTTCAAATGTTCAATCGTTGATAAAATACTTTTTATTCATCCACTCAAGGTCAAATACATTTTTTAAGCGTGTAGTGGATGACACTTGATGTTAATACAGTTTTTTTCAAAAATTAATTCATCAATTCTATTTAATTAACGAATAAATAGTAACAAACAGAAATAATAGTCCAACACCATATATAAAGGGAAATTGCTCGTTGTGTCCCTGTAACGCAATGAATATCGCGTTGAACATCTGATCCAAAAGTCGTGGGTTCGAATCCTACCTAGGGTGTCCTGATTTCAAAGAATGTGATTTATGAATGAGTAAATAGTAGCAAACAAAAATAATAGTCCAACACCATATATAGAAAAGAAATTTGCAAGAGAAATCGCTTTCTATTTTGCCACTTAATAGTGTGATTCTGTCATATGTATATACATATTTATATTAATTGTAGTTATTTAATAAAAAGTAACTATAGAATAAAATTTTCTTTGTTGGTCTAAATAGGAATTGGCTTAGTTTTTTTATATTACTTATTGTTTTTTTTGCATTATGTCAACCTTACATACATACCAAATTTCGTTCAAATCTCTATCCACATTAATTCTAAAAATAATCAACACAATCTAAAATTTCTCTTAATGCTGAACGCCGGTGCACTAATAATAAATTAAAGTTTTGATGCGAAGTCCGTAAACAATATTCGTTTTTATTTTTGCAGAGAATAAATAATATATTTTTGAATAGGAGATAATATAAAGTGTTTGTGTAAATATAATTTCTTATTTTTAAAGAAACTTAAAAATATTTTAAATATCTTTGTGATGTTTGATTTTTAAAGAAACATCACACATCATAATGTCTCTTTTGCCTAACTTATTAACTTTGGAAATATTGAGATTTAATTAGAATTTTCGAAACGAGCTGAAAAAAAGAAAAACCAAATTAGAAGGAAATAAATACTTGTAATGGAAATAAAATGAGACTCTTGCTGTAAAATAAACATTTTCTATACGAAAGCTAAATCATCCTTAAGAACTATTTAACTCAGCCAAGTCAAGCGAAATTTGTTTATTTGGGAAATTTACGCAAAGAAAATGAGTATTTTTACGTAAATAGCATCTACTTAAAAATGTCTTAAAACACTTTTCTTTTCCTTTTTGCGGGATCAATTCCGAGAGGATGACTTATAAAAGCATTACGAAAAAAAGACTCTAAGTAAAAAAAAAGAATCCCAAAATTAAAGAAAAATCCAACAAAAATGGAATAAAATTCTAATTCTAAAAGTAGGAATGCTCGAAGAACGGAAAAAGAAAAATTTGCTCCAACTGATTAACTCTTACGAAAAAATTAGAAGGAGATCCGAATGTAGAGAAAAAATGATAAAAAAATAAAATCTTTTTCTTCTAAACATCTGCTGGTTTCTATAGTATGAAACAAACTAGTCTCTGCGAAACGACAACGAAAAAAGATTTTTTTCATTCGAAAAAGTTTTAATCATGATTTTTTCCCACTTCCTTGCTCCAGGCCTCGCCAGGAAGACTACCTGGTAATCAAACTGGTTTAGAAACCGATATACCATTCGCAATAGATGGAGCAAAATAAACAAAACGAAAACAAAGTAGAATTCCAATTTGAAGCATCATCGGCTCTAGAAGTAATTACCTTAAAACTCGATACTGATGCTTGGCGAATGTGATTTTCAATCCGATTCGAACTTTCCCCATTCTTGTAATCATTTGTTTATTTATTCTCTTTGGAAGGGCAACATTCGTGGCGTATTGTGAAAAGTATAAATAAACAAAATCGATTCTTTTCTGAGTTTTTTTAATGTAGGAAAACACTGAAAAATTCAGAATTAGAAATAAGTATGACATTAAAACGAAATTTTCGTTAGGGAATCTTACATAATATGCAAATTTATACGTAAGGCTAACTGAACTCATTTTTCTTTAATTAAAAGTACAAACTGCGAAAATAACAAGAAATAATGCGCTAGTATACTTGCATACTTTATGGACGAAACTAAGGAGGCCGTATTTAAAAATATTTTATATTTTTCATTGTCGCCAGTCGATACTGGGAGGCTCAGTGTCAAATAGTCAAGAAGTCAAGCACGGGTGTTAGGTAAATAAATAAAATAAAATTTTCATTTTATTGAAGAATTTAAAATTCCATCAAATGCACGTGCTAGTATAGAAAATTGATTATGAAAATATTTTGCAGAGACTTCGACATTTTTAAAAATTTTAAAAAAAATATATATATATTTCTAATGCCGACAAAAGAACAATTTATATGGTAAGTCATTAAGAAGACACAGTTCGATTCAATTGATGAAAATCGTTCAAAAATTAAAATAAATTTTTCAGCCTAAATTATTTTTGATATCATTTTCTATAATCTCAGAAATTTTGAAAATGCTGTTAAAAAATCCAGAGTTACGATCACTTTTGTGCTCGTTTTTATGCACATTCCAACGTCAAATAAACATTTTAGACTGATTTACCTAGAGAGAAAAACATAACTTGTTTATCTTCATTTAAAATGTTAAGGATTTTTTATCTATTGCTCCAACTGCTGTGATGTTGTACCGACTTATTGCTATTAGTACATGTAACAAACGCGTTGGTAAGAATTTTTGAATAAAGCAATACTTGTTACTTTTAAATAGCTGAACTTATAATTTATACATTTTTTTAAGGAATTTTCAATAAACATTCATAAAAAAAGTATTTTAAGAATATGAATCATGGATCGGTTGAATGTAGTGTGGTCAAGGTCGTAAAAGAGCAATAAGAGCATCCGAAGACCGTTTTCTGTCACTGCCTCTGGATGAAACCGTGAAGCTGCTACAAGAAGTTTGGTTTTAGACCTTGTGGCAGCTACAAGAAATCGAATTATCCACTCTACTGTTGTATGAAGGGTTAACGAGGTTGGACCGATCTGCATATCTTTTATGAAGGTTCTGTAATCGATCCTATATATGTCGGTGAGGTATTGTGACAACAGGTATTATAACATCACAGAGGTATTATAACCTCTAAATGACAACGTTCAGCCACATCTTGTATAATGGGAGAAAGAACATATCACTTGAATGAATTAGCCAACTTACTAAACTGATTCAATCTTGATTAAGTAAGCAGGACGCCGAATTTCAGTGTGATAAATTCCTTTCTGTATTTTCCAGGAGCTGAAAAGTGCACTTTTCAAAGAAGAGCATGCAATTCCACAATATTTAATCAACACTTTCATAGTCAATGAAATCAAAATATGAAATAAGTTTTTTGTTTGAGGTGATCATACATCATACTAAAGAAAAAAATATGCTCACAAGAAGTGATTTAATTTTTCTATCATGTTCCAAATTCCATAAATTTGCTTTTAATTTCAGTTTTATTGCGAATAATGAACTGCCAAACATTTTAATGTGTATTAACTAATGCGTTTGTACAAATTCCCATTAATAATTTTTATCAAGTATTTGATACGTTTTAGTTCTCTCTCATTATCCATCTAATTTTGATCACCAATATATATATATACATATGTATGAATATATACATACACACAGAGATACTGTTCAATATCGTATTAAAGGAAAAGTCCTGAGTTATGCAAATGGTTAGCACTTAAGCGCAACCTAAAGACGCAGGAAGAAGAATTGGCATCTCAAAAGGGAAAGTTCCGTGGTTCCGGATTCTCATTCGGAAATTGCATTTGAATGTTGACGAGTACTAGTTCTTGTACAGCTTCATGATGTACGTATCCATGTCAACTACTAAAAGCGCACGTAAAACGCTGGAATACTATATCGCCATCCACGCCTTCACCTGGTGTGATGGCATGGACAAAGCTAATGGGTACAAGAAACTAAAACCTCCTGTTCGCGTCTTCAATAATATGGATTATTTTTATTTTTCCCCAGATATGGGTGGTGATTGGCTCAAACTTTAGTTGGATATAACATATTTGAACAATAAAATTTTAAAAAGACTACATTATGTCCATCTCTTTCTAATCTCCCTTGAGATGAGGTTTTCGATTGTTGCCCGCCAGCCCCTACCGGATCTCTCATCCTAAAAAAATTTGTAATGGTTGCTGAGAACTGTTGTCCCCCCCATTTCCAAAACCCTTTTTTTAATTTTAAAAGGTTGCACAGACTTCAAACCACGTAGAATGATATGCTGATATTTGTCATTCAAGCTCAATTTGACTCGTTTTCTAAGCGAATTAAAGTTGTTTTAGATGCCAGAAGTAGTACCCTTTTTTGTACAAACTGGGAATTTGTACACCCAAAACCTCTTTTAATCCATTTTTTTTATGTTTCTTCTTACTATTCTCCATACAAAAAGTTTGTACAGTTTTGCTATTTCTTTTTTCTTCCTGGTGTTTGCAATTTTATTAGTTTTATATATCCTTACTAATATTATAAAGGCGAAAGTTTATATGGATGTTTGTTATTTGTTCACAGAAAAACAACTGAAAGGGTTTTTTAAGAAATTTGCAATAATTTCCCCTTATACACCGAATAACACAAAACATAATTTAAAAAAGATATTTTGTAGTTTTAAAAAATAAAAGAAAATTTCAGGGGAAAAAAAAAATCTGCAATTGCAAAAACCTGTGACAGCATATATTATCTTCATTTTAAGCAAATTTTCCCCCTGTTTGTTTTGTCTGCCCCATGCCCAGTGCCGCTTTTTTTTTATTCCTTTGATCAGTAAAATCACTATTTTTAATTTCAAAAAAATTTAATTTCAAAAAGGAAAGGGGCGGCAAGTTTTTAACTTTAAATAAATAAAACAAAATTAAAAAAACGTATTACCTTCAAGATATAAATTATTTACGCTTTTTTAAGCGTTCATTGTAAAAAATTTAAAACAATTTTTACTTTTTACTAAGCAGAGATCAGCTTAGGAAGGTGTTTCCAAAAATCAACTGCCAAGAGAGAGTTACAGGGAGTTATAAATAAATAAAATTTCCTTTTATCATCTATTAGACCTACAGACTTAAAATTTAAAAGTGGGGGGTTTTTTTGTGTTCAGCTAGTTTGGGGGTTTTTTTTGTTTTGTTTTTTTTTTTTTGATTTGAATTTCCCGAAAAATTAAACCACAAAAAAACTTTTATCCTTCAATCTGTATTGTTTAATTTTTCAATTTACCCGTGTAAAAACGGGTATATCAGCTAGTATATATATATATATAGGGTTAAGGTTGCGCCATAAAACCATTTTAACCCCCCACTTAGCGGTCCTAAGTTCGGGCTGCACTTGGATTTTTTTAAAAATTTTTAATCTTTTTTTTTTTAATTTTTGAAAATGTTGAAATTTCATTATTTTTTATATTTGCCATTGATATTTTGAAATGGGATTTAGTATTCTAGGATTCATATAGTTTCAATTTTTTGCAATTTGGGAATTTAAATTTATTTATATAAAATACATATTAAAATTTGGTAAACAAATCTATCTATCTATCTGTCTGACCATGCACGTGTATCTATCTTCTAATGAAACGCACGACGCATTAACTGGCTGAAGGTACCAAAAGATTGGGAATTATCCGAGGAAACCGTTTTGACTATTTATAATCCAATATTGCAATTAGTTGAAAATATACTGATTGAAAACCTTAAAACGCATAATTATTCTATCCCTGTAGGCATTTCTTACCACCGAGCCGCAAAATTCCAATTTTTCGACGTTTTAAAATATGATCTAATTTTTTATATGAGACTCAGACAAAAAATAATTACAGAATCGGAAAGATCATTTACTTCGCTACGATATGCTATAATTTATTTTACAAAATAGTTATATTTTGTATTTTTTACGATTTTTTTTAAATGAGTTAAAATCGATTCGTTATTATGAAAATGATTTCCTAAATACGTTCCTTTGCATTTTCTTTCACGTTAATGAAATGATATTCTACATTTAAAAAGTTCATGGTTTTTCTCTTTAGAATCAGTCATTTAAAAAATAAAATGTCAAAAGCTTTTTTACGATTTTTCAAAATATACTCAAAATTTTATTTAAATGTTTAATAACTTCTTTAATTATAGAAATAATCTCACGAAATATTTTTCCGCGTGGCAGAACATTATTACATCGTAATCTGTACAAAGATTGAAAAAATTACTTAAAAATTGCGGGTTTTTTTTAAATGTGTTTTTCATTTTTTTCCCTGTTGGCGAGAAATATTTAAACATTATTTTTGTTAAATTTTTTTTAAAAAAAAACTACCATTGTTTGAAATCGATATATGAAGTTTGAAGGCATTAACTTAAAAATGAAGAGCCCGAAAGAAAATTAAAACTTTTAAGTAATGCATTTTTTACAGCCAAGGGTTTTAGCGAAAACTGTTCGGTTGCCAAACGACTCTTTTATTCTGTGCCCGTCACGTTTGTGTGATAAAATGTTATACTAGAAAAAGATAGAAAATCGCCACATTTGGTGAAATTGAATATCTATTCTATTTATTTTAAAGGTGTTTTCACTCCTTTTTTCCGAAGGTTTCGTGGCGCGATCGGTTAAAGCTCTTGACTACTAACTTTTATACAAGGGTTCGAAACAATATCATCACTTAATTTTTATGATTTTTTTTAAAAAATACTAAATATTGTAATTGGAAATATAATTTATTTCGTCACGATACAGTTTATTTTTTTAATTTTTATTATTATTATTATTTTTTACAAATAACGATACTTAACATATTTTAAGATTCTTTCTAAAAATGAATCCAATATCGATGCGTTTATACAGAAAATGATTTTTAAGAAACTCATACTTTGATCTTTAGAGTTAGTGATTTAAGGCCAAAATGCCGAAAACTTTTTTACGAGTTTTAAAAATAACTCAAATTTTAAATACTTAATAACTGTTTATCAAGTTCTAAGTTTTATAACTTCTTCATGTATAAAAATAATTGCATGATTTTTTCCCGTGTGTGTATCGAACATTTTAAAACATGCTCTACAATTTTAATTCAAAATTTAATATAAATTTGTGACATTTTATGATGCATAAAAATTTCACTTTCAGCTTATACAACTGTTTTAAAAGGTGCATTTTTCGTTTCCAGCGCGTCTAAAGGTGCAAAAGTGGGTTAGTGATTATTAAAGGATCCCACTGTTCTCTTGCCTCGGGAAGCTTTTGGCGACGCACCTCAAGAGTACGAACCATTGTCAAGAGTGACGAGGATGAGACGTGAGCCGGCACCACATCTCTAATGCTACATACTGCAAAACGTGCTTGGACGTTTAAACTCTCGGCAGGTTCAACAGAGGTTCTTCAGCGGTAATTTAATTAAATTTTAAAAGGTTAGTAATAATTAATTGTGTGAAATTGCCACGCGAATTTTGTAATGGCGTTAATATAGAAATCACACATACATACCAGGAGTGGCTGATAGCGAGAGGGGAAGGGGAATTTCTATGACAATATAGTGTGCAATTAAAATGTTCGTGCAACGCCGGGGAATAAATCTGTCTGACAACCAAAGAAAGGAAGCGAAAAATTTCGAAACAGGGAATTTTAAGTTATACACTCGGTAAAACCCGAGCAATGCCGGAGCTATGCGGAGGGGATGGAAGTTATTTATTTTGAAAAAAGAGTATTGAAGTGATTTTTGTGAAGAGGGAAAGGGACAATTTATAAAAGTAAAGAAAGCCCGTGCAACGGAATTTACATGTAATATATGAGCCTTATATATAACACTGGTTAAACTACACATTTTTTTTTAAAGAGGTCCTCTGTCTACAGAGTTTACAACACTCACTATCCATCGCTTTATTGTGTTCAAAATTTCAATGATCTTTTTAATCCTTTAGTATCCAAATCGCTTCTGTCTGAAGTAAATGTATTAAAAATTATATTCGTAATAAAAGTGAATATAATGACATTTACTGTTTCAATATTTTCCTTTCAAAGAAAAGTTTAAATAAGCAACCAGTAATAAAAAGAGACAATGCATGGATTTATTTTTACTTAATGAAACATTTTTAATTTTTATTTTTTAAAATTTTTTATTTAATGCAGAATTTTTCAATCCTAAATAGCATTTTCGAATACAAAAAAGTTACTTTGAAAGAAACGATTTTATTAAAGCCGACAACTCTTAAGTGGCAGCCTTTAATAAGTAATATAAAAAATATTAAAATCAATTTCTACTTTGGTAAGAAAAACTTACTGGTGCCATCCGTTGTAGGTAAGTTTAACGACGTCAGAAATAACACAAAATAAATTTAAATTAAAAAATAAAATTTAATTAATGAATTATTTGGAAAAGCTGTATTGACATCAAGTATCATCCACTATAAGTTTAAAAAAAATGTATTTGAACTTCTTTGGATGAATAAAAAAGTACTTTAATAACGATTGAAAATTAGAACAAGATATATATATATACAGAGAGAGGGAGAGAAGTGATATAAAGTAAGAATTTTTTTTTTTTTGGAAAAGACATTGAATGACAAAAAGACCTATTTCAGTATTTTTATAGAATTTTATTTCGAATGAAAACTTCTTTTTATAAGTTAGAATTTTATATGCTCGTTATCCCTTTAATTATCGTAACAATCTTAAGCTGTACAGAAACTTCATTTAATGAGGCAATTTGCTCGAAAAAAGACATTCGGTGGATTAAACTTTTCAATGACTTATTTTTATTATTAAAATTTATATGTTTATACGATTGCTGGTTAGTAGCTAACATCTATTTGATAGTTTCATTTGTTTCAAGTAAGCAATTACTAAATAACGAAGCATAAAAACACTGATGAAAGAAGCATAATTGTATTTGCATTACTCGTATTAGTTCATAATGCGGTTGTACGGCAGCGGAAGATTCCACATAATTATGCAATGCAAAAGTACTGAACTCGGTTAATTTTCGAAGTAAAAATACAAGAAGAAAAGGTATTAAGGAAGAAAAATCATTCATCATTAATATAAAGATAAAAACAACCAATTTGAAGGCATTCACTTCGCTCATTAACTTTAGGCAAAGACGAATCATTTGATTGCTCTCAACATTTGTTGCGAAGTTTTTTTTTTACAGAATCGAAAGCAGCTAAATCATTTACGCATTCCGTTCATTATATCTGAGATAATTATTTTTGTTTGAAAAAAATGTTCCACACCGGAAACGAACGGGAATTATCATTAAGAAATGTTCCGAGATTATCGGAAGACGTCAAATTTCAATTACGCAATTTGTCTTTAACTGTAAAAAAAAAAAAAGTGCGGTTACCTCTAATTTCTTTCGGTGCTTTTTCGGTATCTCAATTTTTCTGTGAGACCATTTATTTGCAAATTAAAATACATTGGTGACATTACCATTAATATCATTAATAATGGAGTGTGTTTAACTATATAAGGAAAGATCCTATTTTTTTTTAGACAATTTTATACTTCAAATGATACAGTAATTTAATTCCATGTACACTTGTTAATAGATGAAAATACTAGCCAAGAGGGACAAAAATTTAGTAACCGAACATTTTAAAAAGACTGGCTTTGATCAAAACACACGTCTTTGACACTTTTTTCAATTCCTCTACTATTAGCTCACTCTCTCTCTCTCTCTATATATGTAAATATATATATATTTCTTTATATATAATGTTCAAATTTTTAATCGTTAATAAAATACTTTCTATTCATCCATTCAAGTTCAAATACATTTTTTTAAAATTTGTAGGGAATGACACTTGGTGTTAATACAGTTATTCAAATATTAATTCATTAATTAATTTAAAAAATGAATAAAAAGTAATATGCAAAAATAATAGTCCAATAACTGTTTTTTGTGTCCCTGAAGCGCAATAGGTAACGCGTTGAACTTCTGATCCTAAGGTCGTGGGTTCGAATCCCACCTCGGATGCCCTATTTGCTGAGAATATGTCCTTCCTTTTTTATTATACTATTTAATTAGAATAATTAAGTTTAATTGATTAATAAATAGTAACAAACAAAAACAAGTAGTCCACAGTATATATAGAAAGGAAAATGAAAAAAAATCGCTTTTTATGTTTCTATTATAGAAAGGAAAGTTGTTTGTTGTGTCCCTGTAACACACAATGAGTACTGCATTGGACTTCTAATCCAAAGGTCATGGATTCGAATCCCGCATGGGATGGCCTTATTTCTAAAAATGTGCTTTCTTTTTTACTATACTATTTTTTTAGAATAATTAAGGTTATTTCATGAATAAATAGTGACAAGCAAAAAAGGAGTCGCACACCGTATGTAGAAAGGAAAATGGAAAATCGCTTTCTATTTTTTCAAATACTATTATGTTTCTGTCATATGTATATACATGTGTTATTAATTGCAACTCTTTAATAAAAAGTAACCAAAGTAAAATTTTCTTTGTTGACCTTAGTAGGAATTAATTATTTTTTTTATTACTTGTTATTTTATTGAATTCAGCAAACTGTTGACCTTACAAAACATATTCTTTTTCTACGTTACTTAGAGGGCAGGTTTTAATAAATTATATAAAATTAAAAAAAAAAAAATTAGGTATTTATTATACATGATGTGGGCATTTAAATTGCTCAAAATGTATCATGGCGAGTCTGATAACTCAAAATATTATAAATGTGCTTTTATAAAACTGCTTGAATTTAAAATATTTTCTAGGAAAATTTTTTACGGTACTAACATTTTTTGAATTATAACCTGTTAGTTAATAATAATAACCTAATTATCTAAAAATTTTGTAATATATACTCAACGAGTTCTAAAAAGTTTTTACTTTCTAATAAAACATTGAAATTTTAGTACATTTTCTAGATAAATGTATATATAGCTTATTTTGGTAATATACTTTTATTAATATAAGTTTATTACTTTTCTCCCAACTGTTTAAAGGTATCGACTCGTGGGAAACCCTGATTTTTAAAAACGCAAAAAAGTATAATTTCGATATTTAGTGTCATTTTTGATTAGTAATGTTAAAATTGTTTTAAGGACATTATGACAAAAAATTATTTAAATTTAAAAATTTTAAAAAAATTAACCTTAGAATACTTTTTTTCCCAAAAGTTCTCCTTTTGTAAAAATGCTTCTATTGTAACTATTAATATTTTGCCTGTATATAAACTCAGACCCTGTATAGAGGTCAACTATGTGATTTTTGAAAAAATTTAAATTATTTTCAGAGTTACAACCATTTGAAATAATTATGGTATTTTCTTAAATTTCTCCCTCCTGTTTTCGTATATCCCGGATAAGACTTCCCAGTTATGCGTTTGAAAATTTGAGGAGCCTCTGTAGAGAGGTCTGAGCTGAATATAGGCAAATTATTAATACAATAGAAGCATTTTTCAAAAGGAGAACATTTGAAAGGGTTCTAAGTAATTTTGCCCAAAAATTGTATTTAAATAAAAAATTTTTGTCATAATATCCTTAAAACAGTTTTATGCATGTATTCTAATATAAGTGACACTAAATATCATAAATATTGTCCATTTACACGCTTTTGCAAAATCACGGTTCCAAACGTAGTCGGATACCTTAACGTATTTTTAAAATCTTGCTCAGATTTCATTTATAAAGAAAAGTTTAGTAAAATTTAGATAATTTCTTTTAAATATATTGTGTTATATTTAAATATTTATTTATGTTCATCACTAAAAAAGTATTTGTATGGATTTAGTATGCTATTTTTAAAACGTATTCTGAACGTGTTCGGATACCGCACATAAAAATGAAATCCTTATTTAAAAAAAAATGAAATCTCAAGCAGAATCACTGCAGGTTTACTGAATATTTAATTTCAATCCTAAAAAGTTGGCATCGTTGATATTGCTACTGACAATGTTTTTATTTCACCTTGTTCTCAAAGAGGTTTATCTTCATTAAAGTGACATTTTTGACTGCAATCCTGAATCATGTTTATTGAAACAAAAATTATTATGGAAAAAAAAAGAAAGATTAAAGAAAGAGAAGAAAAAGAAATGAGAATTTTGGCTAACAATTTCTTAAAAGCATAAAGCATTTCATTCACTTTGATTTTCATATTTTTTATTCTCGTATATTCTCTCAAGAGAAGGTTTATTTCTTAACATTTGTGGCAGCTGTCCAAAAGATTTTTGTTTGTACTAAATATTTACAAACATAAAAAAACAAACTCAGTTAAACCTGCATTAATATACTAAGTTAATTTTTTTAAGAAATGTCATTAAAAAAGTCCTAGCTGAAAAAGGCTTAAATTTTATATTTTAGATATTTATTTATAACCTTAACTTTTTAATCTTAGTCAGTGCTTCTAAACTTTTTTAATTTCTACCCCAAAATTCAATCATCATTTTCATCACCCCTTTTCCCTACAATCATTTTATTGAATTCAATAATATTTTACTTTTACACTAAAGCTACAGTAGACTTTTAACCTCATATTCACCGCGTAAAAATGTTCCCGCCCACCCAAAAAGATTAATCTACGGGGCGATATATCGTTTTTCCGGGCTTCTTTTCTGTGCACTGCTATCCATAAAATTTTTCCCAAAAGGCTTTGATACAAATAAAGGGACCTTGACGTTTTTTTGAAAAAAATTTCCCCTATTTCTGAAATTTTGCTTATATTTATTCCCCCCCCCCCCCCTTAAAAAAAACTCAAAAAATCGCCACATGGAAAACCTGGCATTGAGGACCAACCTCGTAACTTTCAATCGCTTAAGGACTTAATTATCAACAGTACAAATATCATCAAGATAAGTGTTAATGCAAGCCCATAGGGTCCCTGGTAATTATAAAAATTGTGTTCTTAGTATTGTTAAATTAATAATAAAATACATTGTGCAGTACGATACCCAAATTAATTGTAAAATATAATGCAGTACTAAAAAACATTTATAATGTATTATATCAGTGTAAATCTGTATTTTTATTTTTTTTATTCAGAAAGTATTTTATTTGCTTACTTTCAGTAAAATTTAAAAATGTTTTTTAATAATCTTAAGTTTTAACTTTTCAAAACGCGCCCCCATTGTAGAGTTATCACGCCCCTCAAGGGGGGTGCGCCCCACAGTTTGAGAAACGCTGTCTTAGGTTGATAAATCAAATTGTAGTAAATTTCAAATGCATCAATTAATGAGATTTTTAAATAAATTCACTATTCTTTGTTATTTTAAGTTTGTTTGTATCTGTACATAATAATAGGCTAAGACGTTTTCTCTTCTAAATGATCTCCAGAAATACTATACAGAATTTAAGAGAAATTAGGGTTACTCACCTCCCTCTCTCTTATTTTATTTCTTTTATCAAAGATTTATATCAACTCATTTAAGTTGTTTACTGTTAAATTGCATCAAATTCCACATAAAAAACACTCACATAATACAAGTCATGCTCATTTTAATTACTTACTATTAAATATCCCCCAAAAATTAAAAAAAACATTTAGCTTTTAAGCCCTCTGTCGAAGCATGTCTTGGGGTTTCCCGGAAGTTAGGGTGTGGGATTATCGGGAAGGATGAGAATTTTTAACTTAA
>BMAV01009055.1:0-13010 GCA_019973955.1 Trichonephila inaurata madagascariensis
TCGTATCATTACATGTATGGTATGAGTTATTAAGGGTGCCAATACCAAAAGCAAATTAGGCAATCTGTCAAGCCCATTTATGCATTACTCTTGAACATTTGCGTAGATTTTGTAGCTGGATCAAAGAGTATCAACAAAATGGATTCGGAAAATGCTTGTCTGACGCCTCTAAGTCAAGCAGTTATGATTTTCCAAAAGATTTTAAAAATGAAAGGGTTGTCAAAAAGAAAAGAATGTTTGATTATGAAGGTGGTGATTAACCTATAGAGTCTGTCAAAAGCTGGTATAAAACAGACTTTTTAAATACCATGATTGATTATGTGTAAGCAATATGGATTTAAGTTTTTGTCTTTAAATCAACATTTTAAAATTTTTTGGGTTTTTCTCTATGACTTAAACAAGTTAAAAAGTATTCCAAAAGAGCAAATACTGAAAAACTCTAAAAGGGTTACACACAGTCCTAAAGTAGGTGAGAACAGTGATTCCAACCTTACGAATTATGAAGAATTATAAAATATGATCCTAAATTTACCCAACATCATTGCAGATGTAAAACACTGCCAAAATCAAGAGAACGATTTGAAGAAATTTCCCAAATATTTCTTTTATCTTCGAATTTTGTTAATAAACCCAAAATACCACTTTTTGTTGAGAGGGAGCTTTTCAAAATCAAAGCTGATAAAAAATTATGTAAAAAATACAATAGATCAGGAAAAGACTTTTCAGCTTTGGCAGTTTTATCTATTGAAGCAGATAAGCATCTAAGATAAATTACGAACCAATCATTAAGGATTTCAATAAAACTTAAAAGTAAAAAATTTCTGTTTCTTTAATTTGTTCTTTTTTTTTCATTATTGTTTAAGGGCCAAAGAAATATGAATAAAAAGTTTTTTTTTTTTCTTTATGAATGAGAATTGGTTTTATTTTAAAAACCCCTCTTCTTACGCCACCAGAGGGCCTCGCGAAATGTATCTTGCCCACATTAAGTTCAGGTCTCGCGCCGCCACTGGGGATAGGTATATGACATGCCGGCAGGGCCGTTTTTAACTTCCCTGGCACTCTAGGCACTTCGAATTGTTACGCCCCCCCCCCATTTCCAGAGCACCCTACTTCAGTTCTTATCTTGCCAAATTGGTTTGAGAGGGATACCCTTGGCTTTCTTACTCTTTTCATTTTTTGTTTTTGTTTTTGCTCTTGTCTTTCCATTATTCACCACCTATGGACTCGCCGTGTCCTAAACTGGCAACCATAAGAAAAGGATAATGGCATGGTTTGGACCCTTACCCTTTCCATACTTTCATTTCTTATCTTGTGGCATCACGGATCATCCTTTTGTAAATTAGTACAGCAAACTAATGAAATCTTTTGCAATTACAATATAGAGTACACATCAGTGGCGCACACAGGAATTTTTCAAGGAGTTGGGGGGGGTCGAAAGTTTACCATTCTCCAATACGCCGTTCAACATATTCTTTTGATTTTGTTGATTTTCGGGAACGAAAAACAGTAAAAAATTAATTATTTAATAAATAATTAACATTAATTAATAAAATTAATTAATAACAAATAATGAAATTGTACGTACTATATACATAGGATTATAATCAATCGAAAAAAAAATCAAGGGCTATGGGGGGGTCTGGATCCGGGGACCCCTCTCCCCCTTATGCGCCACTGGCTTACATTATTGTATAAACTGTTTTCAACTTGTTAATTATCATCTTTTACATCGCTTAATGCTTTACTACCTTTACTTTTAGACATCTTTATTCTTTGTTGAGTCACTATCATTGTACTTGTACAACAAAGGTTTTCTTCGCGAGCATTGATCATTGCAAAATCATTAATCATCATTGTAATCAATTTCCATTGTAATACCATTTTTAGTCCATAGCAACATCAAACCTTTAAGATTTTCTTTTTTCACAGTAGATTTCATTTCAGTCCTTACCCTTTTGTGAGCAGAAATGCTTCTATCGTGACTCGCAAGGCGGTGTGGTACGTTCACTGTAATTTTAATTTTTTCTCTTTATTCAACCTCCAATTTTTGTGTCCCCAAACCTTTTGCGCCCTATGCAAGTGCCTAACCGGAAAAGTAGCCCTGCATGCCGGTAGGTTTAGTATTAAACCTAAATGAAGCAAGAAAAAAAAACTACAACATATAGTAAGACTTACCTATTCCTTCCAGAGCCGCTAGAGTTACTCCTTGCATAGTAGCCTCAGCTCCTTTAGGGGCAATCACCCTTACATAGGCTGTTACAGCTGCGAAAAAACTTCCATATGCTGGTCCTTGCAAAAGTTCTATGAGCATGGCCCACCACGGATTTTCCAAGAAAGAATAAAGCAAAAACCTTAGTCCATTAGCCACAAATGACAATAGAAATACGTTGAGGTGTCCAATTTTCTGTATGATCCAACCCGAAATGAAGAAAAATATCACTTCTCCCAGAAAGCATTGCGTTGATGTAACAGATCCCAGCAACAGTTGACTTGCTCCTAAAGATTCCAAATACCAGAGTTGATATGTAGAGAAGATACCCCTAAGCATCCCTGAACAAATTATTTGTAGTAAAAATAGCAATATTTTTGGCTGAAGAAAAAGCCGCCCAACGTCTTTAAAAACGTTTTTGGCTTTCCTTATATGCTTTATCTGCAATTTACAGATCGCTCCAATGTCAAAAACATAAAATATTATCGCCATGTAGAATCCTGGCCAGTAACTGACCAGTAGGGATGAACCTGTGACTACGTGGTTCAAGTAACCGGCTAACAATGCAAACATTCCCCAACCGATGGTTCCGTACATTCTCTGTCTGCCATACAGTTCCATTTTACCTTCCAGAGCGTTCCCGCAGGCAGCATCTGTCAGGCTCTCCAAAGTTGTTAAACATATAAAAAACAGGCTTGCGAAACCAGTGAACAATGCCAACTGCAAAGGGGCGTTTTCTTCGTAGGAATCACTAGTATCGCTGATCGTGTTGTTGATGCAGTCTTTCCTCGAACTATTATCGCACTTGGAGACGAGCTTTTCTATACAATTTGATGGTACACTATCGATCAATTCTATTTCGAAGTATTCTGACTGGTAAAAAGATATGTTTGAGCCTGTACAAGCTGCACTGTCACTTTCACACAGATGACAAGAAAATGTACAATTTTCTGCGCATAGACTAGACGCACAAGTGTCTGCTTCAAACTCGACTAAGTAAGAGTTGTTCTGAAGGCAAATCACTGAAGAGTTTGTGGTAGATTTGAAGCTTGTTGCGGTGGTTGTGGGATGAAACTGAGACCTAGGCCAGAGACGATGCTAACTAACAGCATGCAAATCAGCACGAGCTTGAATTTCTGAAAATGATCTGCCAGTCCTCCCAGTACTGGTCTTGTTAAAACTGTGACACACCACAGGGTAGCAGTGATGTATCCAATGACATCGGCAGTGATTCCCAATTGTTTAGCGTAGACAAAGATGTAAGGAAAAATTGCGGAATTCCCTGAAAATAACACAAAAATATTTTGGGAAACGAAAAGCCTTTTTAAAAAAAGAAGAAATTTCAAAATAAAACAAGTTCTTCCCCCAAAATATCTTTTGAAATCTACCTGAGCGTGTAAAAATATATTCTTACCTATAAGATAGACGGGCTAAAACTCGTTGCGCTCAAAAGGGCCTACAGAATTTATCGCAGGTAACCCTCGTGCTGTTAAATTCTTTGTTAATAATAAACCCCAGACAATAACCAGTTCAACCCAGAAATTTAAAAACAATAGTAGAGAAATTTTTATTCATGTGGAAGAAAATACATAGCTTCTGTTGATTAAACATGGAACATCGAATGGTAGAAGTCATTTTTGGCTCCTTGCCTGCTGATTTTAGCTGGGAAAAATGAATAATCTTTACTTTTTGGGAAACCCTGCAAAGTGAACTGGCAGCATACTTCCCCATTCCGCCCAGGAGCCCCCTCCCCCCCTATGGGTAATCAACGATAGAGTAATAGGAGGGATTTTCCCTACACCGCGTTTTTTTTTTAATAGATCTCATCTCATGTCCAGAAGACGTTTTAAGGCAAGTGCGAACTGGGCCTGGTCCCAGGGTTGCGGCTGCAATGGGAAGCCTCGTCTCGTTCTCGATTCATCCTTAAGATCATAATTCGAATAATTTCAAAGGTCAAATGTTATTTCAGGTTGTATTCTGCGTGAAAATGGGAATTTCGGACGATACGTCAACGGGTTTTGTGATGCCCGTTGTTCATGTACATGCCTAGGCCTATCCCCAAACATCATTTTACTCTTCAGTCAAATGGTGGCAATCGGTCGAGATAGTATTTGCGATTGGAAATCATGCACATTCATTTGATTCGGGTTATTGTTTGTACTAGTATTTGACAGCGTATGCTATATACTGTTTACTTTTAAGAATCATAGGTGGGTTCAACATTTTGTGGGGGCCCAAGGCCTTTTTTAGTAGAGGCCGAGCCCAAAAAGTCTTAAGACGTATCTGCTCTTAAAATTTTTACAGAAATTAAATGGCGGACATACTTTTTTCACCTCGTTCAGCGTTGGGAAAAAGGTGGAATGTAACAACCCCGCTTGAAAAGTAGTTCCAACTAGTTTTGAATTTAAATCTAACAAATGCACAGAAAATTGAAAAAAATATCATGTATTATAAAATTGTGGGTTTAAAGATATATTTTAAGTTAATCACATTTTTAAAAAGCTTTTTTTTTAAAACCCTTTGGAACGAATACAATTGAAAACAACAATTGACTTTTGGCTGAAAAAACCCCAAATTTTGGCTAAAAAACCGGGTTTTTCAAGATTACATTCTTAAAAGTATTCGCGCCAAATCAACGCCATTTGCTTTGGACTTGAATTAATTAATCAATATTTTTAAACATATTGAAACAAACCCTTAAATATCTCGATTAAATAAAAGGCTTATACTATTATAAAAAACCTTAAAATTTTAAAAAAAAAATTTTTCAAGAGCATTTTTTTTCTCCCAAATATGGAAATTTTATTTGTTATAGTCACACTTTCTCCTAGAAACCCCGTAGGGCTTAAATTTGGGTCATCCCCCCTTCCCGGGTGCCAACTTAAGGTGAAAGGGGAATAAAAAAAAGAGTTGAAATCTTCTAACTGCCTCTACTTCCCCCCCTTTTCCCTGGGGCTGCGGCCCCAGTCCCCGGAGTATCATGGCAGGCATGTCACGAGCCCGGGCCCCAGTACCACTAAAGACCCGCCTTTGGGGGAGCGATGCGCGTTAAATATGACGAGATCCGTCCCCAAAAACCCCTCGTGTAGCTGAACGGGTCGACGTTAATATTCACTCCCTCCCCGCCCTTTCCTTTCTGGAATTTTACTTGCAGAACATAACTAAAAAATTTGGGAGAGTGGGGGATGCCTCCCTTATCATTGGTTTGTGGGTATTAGACCTGGTCTAACTCTAGCCTTTAAAGGGTGACAGATGCTCCTAGACTGCACTCTCAAGTCTTGCCAGTGGTCCCGTCAAGTGCACTCAGAAAACGAAATGATCTGCATGTGTGCAAAGTGCTAGATTTACCAGATTTCTCCCAAGCACATAATATGGATCTTTCAAGAAAAGATATCCATACACGGATACCTTTCTTGTGCTCGACTTTTTAAGAGTCAATGGTCTAATATATCTTGTTTGATTTCAGTAAAAACTTTTGCATGTGCTAAAAATAGAATCCACTCTAATGAATATGCATTGTTATTAAAATATACTTATTTGTTTCCATATTTAAGTTTTTTTAAAAAAAAAAAAAAAAGGATTTTCACCTTATCAAAGGAAACTGTTTTATAGACATTAAGAAAAAATATATTTTTAAAAAAAAATTATATTCATTTGTTGCATTGATATTACAAGCAACAAGAATTATTATGATTTTTTTCTGATATTTTTTAATTTAAAATTTTTTTATCCTTTCCCAAGACTCGGGTGTTTTCGGATTTTATTTTTGTTATAATTAAAAAATATACTCATCTAATATTTATTTTAAATTTTAAATATTCAAAAAAGTCTTATCTTATACAGTTGGTTTTAAATCTTTTTTACGGTTTGGGAAAAAAAGACCGTTCCTTATTTAATCACAGGGTTTTTTTATATAATGTAAAACGCTTCACATGGTTTTTTTTACTCGGTTTTTACAAAGATGTTTTGCCAGGGAAAAAGAGTTAGGTGTACAAAATTTTTTCCCCTTAAATATTAGCTCAGTGTTTCTCCCCAAAGGGGGCCCCCTGGGGGCTGAATTAAAAGGGGCGGGGGCATATAGAAAAGTCAAAAACAAAAGATTTTTTAAAAAATATGAATTTATTAAAAAGAAAAAAAACAAAATTCTGACAAAAAAAAAATAAATTACACATTTAAATTATATAATACACTTATAAATATATAGTACCGTGCAATATATTTTATAATTAATTTATCAATATAAGTTAAGAACAAGTTTAATAATTACCAGTGACCCCATGGACTTGTCTTTTAAAAATTTATATGCAAAATTAACATAAAAATGAACCCCTTAAATGCCAATTAAAAATCATGATTCGCTCCCCAATTCCAACCAAAACGTAAGCGGCGTATGTGGTGTTTTTTGGGGTAGAAAAGGGAAATAATCTATAAGTAAATCTTCTGAAAAAATAAACGTTAAAAACACTGCCAAGGTTTTTTTCTCACCCAATGTCTTGGGAATAATTTTATGGATAGCAACACGAAAGATCGTACTTGGGAAAATTATATATATATACGTCCTGGGCATTTAATGCATTGGCTAGGAGACGTTTATATACACCATAACAAAGAGGTTAAAGTCGTACTGTAGTTTTAGCGTCAAAGTGTAGTTTTATTAATTCACACAATACATTGTAATTGTATGGGGGGGGGCGCGAAGAAAAAATTTGGGTTAAAATTGGGTCGCCAATATTGAAAGTTTGCACTTTTTGCTCCTTATTGGGGTGATTGTAAAAAAATTTCTTTAAATACAGGCAACTATAGTGTCCTGCAAATCAGCTTCAATTAAAAGTCCACCGGTTAAAAACCCTTCAAAACCGAATTACTTTCGCACGAGCTAAAAGATTCGCGTCTTTTATTATTCACTACTAGGAAAACAAAGTATCCGAAAATATTTCTATGAAGAGATCCTCTGGGGGTTTGGGGGGACGAGGAATTTTTTAAGTTTTAAGAAAAAAGAGCCTAAATTTAATTTGCTCTGTTATCATAACTGCAGTACAGTAGAACGTCGTTTATCCGAAAGTTTATTATCCCGGGGCGTCAAATATCTGGAACAGTTCTTTAGGAAACATGTTTTGCGGAGATTCGGCGAAAACGATGAAAGAAAAGGGGGTTGCTGCTTTTACTGAAAAAATCAATATGAAGGACGCCTGCTACATGTTGCCCAAGCGCGGGGCTCCCCGAAAAAACAGGCCTGAAAAAAACATGGGAAAAAGCGGGGCCGATTTAGAAGGCGAAAAAAAACTTCAATGACGACCACAGGGAGGAAAATTTCCGATTTTGTCCAATCGACCCTAGAATTTCAAGAATGCGATGAAGAAGATGTAGAAACCTGGATCTCAGGCAATGCAGAAGACTGTGGATTTCAAATGCTAAAGGATGACGAGGTTGTGACTTCTGTACAAGAAGAATCCTACCCAGTCGACGATGATACGGATGAAGACGAGAACAACAACAACGAAAATAACAAGGGTCCATCAAATGCTGACGCGTTTTCTGCGTTAGAGACAGCTATGCAGTGGTACGAACAACAATCAGAGTACTGTCCTACTCAGCTACTGCTGCTCAAGAGAATCAGTGACCTTGCAGCGAAAAAAAGAAGGTGTACAATGTTACAGTGAAAAATAAGATTATTTTCCTCAATAAAGGTAAAATTGCGACATTTTGAACCTATTTTGCTTTTTCTTCAAGCACGTTTCCCGCTTGTGGTGATTTTCAATATTCGTATAGTGTCCGGTTTCATATACTGCATGGATCACATTCGGTTTTCGGTTATCTGAACGGTGTCCGGTCCCAATTGATTCGGATAAACGACGTTCTACTGTATTGATAAACTACCTAAGCAGCTATAGCTCGAACTTATTGACTTGCAGTCAGATCACAGCGTGAAGAAAATAATTAATTTTATGACTATTGATTATATTCCTCTGACAAAGACTTGTCAGCTGAAATATTTCCATGTATGAAGAAATTTGCTGTGGGGAATTGCTCTTTATATTTTAGTCGACATACATTTGTAAGCAAAGTTTTTCTTGCATGAAGATCAACAAGAGTAAATATAGATGCTAGTTGGGTCACATAACTTGCAGGCTGTGATGAGAATTCAAACAAGCAATTTCACAACCCCTTTAAAAAATTGTAGAAAAGTATGATAGGGTGCACAGGGACATCTTAAGCCATGGGCCAACTGGGCCCAGACTCTCACCCTCGGTGGGGCCTTTTCTCGTGCCCGACTCTGTCTTAATAAGATCATAATCCAGATAATTTTAATGGTAAAATATACATTATTTATTCCCTTACATATTTTCCGCCGCCCATCTGGTATAGTGGTTAGAGACGCTGACTAGGGTCCCGTAGGGCCTGGGTTCGAATCCCGGAAAAGGCATGGATGTTTGTAAATGTATAGTGCCTTTGCGGTACTCATAATAGCCGTCGAGCCGCAAGTCCTCTCGTGTGGTTGGTGGAAGGGGAAGAGAGGTGGGATCCCCCTGACCACCCCCACGGTGTTCCCTTGAAATTGGGGTGGAACCGAGCAAAATTGTACTGTCACCTGCATGGTGCTCAAAGCTAAGGCTAACGACAGGTGTAAAAATTCTAGCCTTTAACCGCGATGAATTTCGTGAACCTTAATCTGATGTTACTGTTGATCAGGTGGCATGAGCAACAACAACAACATATTCTATGAAAAGCAGGGAATTTCAAACTGCAAATCAACAGGAAAAGCGGTAAGGCTGTATTATTAAGTAATGACCGTTGTCAATATCTGGGCCTAAATATTATAAAAAAAATTCATTCAACTCACTTAGTCGAAATGAGCCATCGATCGGACGGTTTATGCGTGGGTTTTTTGAAAATTGGGGAGTCGTGCAAAATTTATATGTTTGGGAATTACCGTTTGAAGGGTTTTGACGGTCCATGTGTGTTTTTTGTGTTCCCCCCACTTTTAAAGATCTCAGGTAGGGCCATTTTTGCACGGGTCCAGACCCTTTCAAAACTCGGGAGCCCGGGGCCAAAAAAGAGTCTTAAAACGTCCCTGGAAGGTACATTTGTTTCAAAAACAGTTTTTAAAAATTTTTTCAATGGACTAAATTTATGAATAAATGATAAAGTCAACCATGTGTTCTACATCGAATTCAAAAGGGGACATTAAACTAACTTGTATTTTTATTCTTTTCCCCAAAACTTAGATAAAATTTCAAGTTTCTTTTTGGATTCTCACCTGTTAAAAAAAGAAAAAAAGCAAAAATATTTTTATTTTAAAAAAAAATCTTGTTTTATATATGTTTTTAAATAAAGTGACAAATATTACTTCAAAAAAAAATTTTTAAAAAAAACGTCTTTTTGGCAACAACGAAGTGTTGTTCTGTTTATTAAAAAATAGATTATTGCATTTATCATGATTTAATGGTTACATGAGTTTTGGAACTCTGATTGGTTAGGAAAAAACCTGGTTCCCACCATGTCACTATGACTTCCCTATGAATTTAGTCCATTATAGATGATAAAATAAGCACAATAAATAAATTGAACAGAACTGCTCTACTTTTACTTCTGTTTATTATTTTTTTAGTGAATGCAAATTTATTTTTAAAAAAAGGTTAGCCCCCCCCCGGGTCTGTTTTTTTTTCACAATGAGGGGCCTTTTGGGTAAAACAAGTTACCCACCCCCAGCCTTAGTGGATTTTTTGAATACCATTTTTTCCCCAATGGATTCTTTCGCATTGGTATTTTGGTTTTCCAAATACGTTCGGAACCATGATTTTTAAAAAAAAACGCATAAATTTGGGTAATTTTTTATGATATTTAGTGTCACTTAGATTAGAATACATGCATAAAAATTGTTTTAAGGACATTTTTAAAAAAAAAAAAATTTAAAATAATATTTTGGCAAAAAAAGAACCTTTGAATAAACTTTTTCCCAAAAGTTTCTCCTTTTTTTAAAAAAAAGCTTCTATTGTATTAAATTTTTCCTGTTTTATAGCTCAGACCCTTACAGAGGTTTAACTAATATTTTTTGAAAAAAAAATTATTTTCAGAGTTACAACCATTTGAAATAATATCGGCGTATTTTTTAAAATTTCCCCTTCTGTTTTTTTTTATGGAAAAACCCGACTTCCGGTTATGTTTTAAAAAAATTCTGGGGCCTCTGACAGAGGTTGAGGGGTCCAAAATATTTAAAAAATTTTTAAAGAAAACTTTTTAAGCGACTGAAAAAAGGTTTAAAACGGGCCCAACTACAACCCCAAAGACACCAAATTACCATTTACGTTTTTGGTTCCATAGGGCAACCTTACAGGACCAGTACTTCCCCGGGCGATACCTTTTTGGGATTCAACGTTCCCCGTCATTTTAAAAACGCATAAAGGATAATTTTCATGATATTTGGGCCCCAAGTTAGAATACATGTAAAAATTTTTAAAGACATTTTGACAAAAAATTATTTAAATACAATATTTTGGCAAAAATACTTAGAATAATCTTTTTAAAAATGTTTCCCTTTTTGTTAAAATGCTTCTACTATAATAACTTTTTGCCTGAATATGCTCAGACCTCTTTACAGACCCCAGATACGATTTTAAAAAAATTTAGTTATTTTCAATTACAACCATTTGAAATAATTATCGGCTTTTTTTTCTTAAAGTCCCCTCTGTTGTCAAAAAAGGATAAACCCATTTAAGTTATATATTTAAAAAATTCTAGTTAACCTCTGTAAGGGGGAGCTATATAATAAAAATATTTTTTATTCATTTTTCACAAAGGGGAAAACTTTTTAAAAAAAAACTGATTTTTTTCCCAAAATATTATATTTTTTAAAAAATTTTTTTTGCCCAAAAAACCCTTAAAAAAATTGATCATGCATTATTCTAAGTGAACCAAAAAGCATGAAAATTTTCCATTTTGGCCCAAAAATCACGATTCCAAAAAGTAGTCGGATACCTTTTAAGCACTATATGGCGTACCAATTTCGAAAGTAATTTTTTTCGCCTAGTTTTCTCCCAGGGAAAGGGATCTGTCTCTGACAAAGTCAAATTTTCTTAAATTTTTTTTTGCCGAGAGCACCCAAGCCAAAAGAATTTGGGGCTTTTCTCCGTATAATCATACGATATAGCCCTGTCGATTTTCGGGGTCATGAAAATCCACTGAATTGGGCCTTTGTCGAACCCGCAACTTTGGGTGCAGAATGCAAGCGACAAATCAACCACGCCAACCAGCCGGCTTCCTATAACATTATCATTAGAAAGCAAATGAACACTTACCAGCAAAAAACAGTAAATAATGCAATTTCAATGGCAGCAACTTTAGAAAAGTTAGTTCATCTTTGATTGGTGGAAGTTCTTTTTCCATTATTTCCATGACTTTTGATTGCAAGAGTAGATAATTTAATCTAAATGAGAAGTGCTTTAAAAGGAGAAAAATATGGAAAATCATTATTTTTTTCAATTGATTCATTCTTTTTAATGAAAATAAAACATAATTTTATTACAATTATTTTTATTTAAAAAAATGAAATACAGTACATGTCGTCGACAGGTATCTATTTGTACAATGTTACACCTTTTCCTGCTGTCAGAAACACGCCAGTTATTGAAAGCCCTAAATATCAAGTTCCATTCACTTTATTTTGTAAATAAATGTTTTATTTGTTTCTGTTTCATTATTGTTTGATTGTATAATGACAACAAATTTTAAATTATTCAAATATTTAAAAATGATTCATTATTTGTGTTGTGCATGTTATGCTGCATGTTTTGAATCTATCATTTTTAGTAAAATATGTGAAAATATTTTGTTTCTTGAATTTTATAGTGGAGTTAAAAAAATCTCTTAGAAAGCAACCCAAGCAGACTATATATTAGAATACTAAATTTAGAGGTCATTTAAATATTTAATTTGTCTCAAAGTTCTTTGTAGAGAGTTTTCATCTTATATATATATATATATATATATCGTCATAAAAGTTTTCAGCTCAATTTAAAAATGAAACACGAGTTCGAATATGAAACAATCTTTTTTTTCTGTATTACAGCCATCTGTTGGAAAAATTCCTAATGGGGCTATTTAAACGATTATACAGACCACAAAGCAGAAGAGACTGTGGTGGTGTGATATCTATATGAACTAGTACCAACATCACGCGAAGACGATCGTTTTGGCGTGATTGGTTACGTACTCGCGTTCGGAACGGAAGGTACCCAGAACGAACTTTCCATCCTTCATTGGTGACCCTGGCCGTGCAAAGGAACCGCACGTTACTTCTCAAAGTCGTCTCACACAAATGACGCAATTCTCAAGTCCTCACCCACGAATGACGCAACCTACCAAGTGATGCAACTGCTTACATGCTCGCCACGAATATGGTATCGTTTGTTCGCCTATTCGCCGAAACACTGGCAGGGGAGTATGTGGCGGTGTGATATCTTTATGAACTAGTACCAACATCACGCGAAGACGATCGTTTTGGCGTGATTGGTTACGTACTCGCATTCGGAATGGAAGGTACCCAGAACGAACCTTCCTCCTTCAAGACGAAATGTACTTGATATAAGTTTAAGGCAACACGGTGACTATAAGAACCCTTTTCCCTGGTATAAGTATTCTACAATAGCAAACATAGGCGTTTTTAACAAAGCCCTCTAGGTTGCCAATATTTCAGTTAACTAACTTCAAGAATACAAATTTAGATACTTGTTTTCTCAAAACAGAACAATTAGAATTTTTAAAATGCAAATAACTGAATTTGTTTTCTAAAAAAAAATGAAAT
>BMAV01009056.1:0-11089 GCA_019973955.1 Trichonephila inaurata madagascariensis
TTCAATAAACTTGCTTTTTTTGATTCCATACCGTATGTGTTGTATTTTTTTTTTCAGCGCCGATGCCGCCCTTTTTTACGTACATAATACCCCCCCTCATTTCAAATTTCATGTCTCTCAGATGTTTTTTCTATTATGGCAATAAACCACCTTTTTTAAGTTTTGCACACCAGTGTACATATAAAAACGTTTCTTAGTCAGATGACACAGGTGTGATCATGGCCCCGAGAGTGAAGAGAGGCTCATGGTCAAAACGGAATCACATATATGATACTGTTGACCCTGGAGGGAGAAACATGTGATCACATATGTGTGATCATGGTCCTCTGTACGGGTTGATGAAATCATTAAATAATCAAATGATTGAAATTGAAGAAATAATGTGAAGGTAACCTGAGCCTAATTGAAAGAAACTAATTGTTATGTCTTATACATTGAGCTAGCAGGAGTGATGTTTCTTTTTGCAATGACGAATTTTGAAAATAAGATTCATAATTTATTTAATGAGGGCTTACGTCTAACTGGGTGACGACATATCCAAAAAATTTAAATAAATAATTTTATGATTTCCCTCTCTATAATATAAGCAATTATTGATTAAGTTTTAAGAGAATGTTTCTTTGCAATCCTTCTTTTAAGAAAAGAATAGTAACTATTTGCTATATAAAAAAGAATAAATACATAGACTTGTCAAACTAGAAGATGACGTATTGTGATGAAATGTATGTGAAAAAAAGGCGAGATGATTCAAATTTTCCTCCTCTCCTCTAAAAAGAATGAAAAATCTTGCTCTTTCATTGTGTAATAAAAAATTTGTATAATCTACCCCTCCCCCTTCTTTTCTAAAATAGTTTTAAATGAAACTGTATAAATTCTACGAACTGTATAAATTCCATATTATTTTGATCGATGAGTTTCTGTATGTTACAATTTAAAAATTAAAACATAAATCTAAAAATGATGAATTTTAGAGTTATTTTAAAAACTCTCTGACAAATAGCTATTTAGTTTTCGTATTCCAAATAAAAGCAATATTTATTGAAAAACGTGAATCTCTCGGATATTGCAAGATTTATAATTCTGCTAGATATTGTTTAATAGCTAGACAGAAATAGTTAACAAAAGTTGTTACAAAATTTGATTTAAAAAAAACACCTTAAAAATTAAAACAGAACAAAAAAGTGTTAATCAGTAAATTATGCTGAATGATTTCAAAATAAAGAATATCTTTAAAATTTGCTAGAATTATGCTAATATAAATTGCATAAACATTTTTTATTGAATGTGTGTGCATTTAACACCGTATAGATTTAAATAATATAAAATATGCCTAAATAACTATAGAAAGATCAGAATACTAACTGAAATATTTTTTTTTTACTTCTTCTATAATAATATTATTCTCTAATGCATGGTCTTTTTATGAAGCTGATTTTTTAATGATAAAAGTTCATAAGCGGAACGTTATGGATTGCATATTATAATCCCAAACCTCTTCTAATTTTTCCAATCTATTTTAATATCTAAATACACATAACTATTCTGTATACTAATTGTTCTAAATCTTGGATGGAATTTGGTTTTAAATAATGCATACAAAATATGTTTGAATATTCCATTTCCTCTTCAGTGGCTCAAAGGTACTGGGTGGGCCCTGGCCTTCTCAAGAAGTGTTCTTAAGGCATCTGAAATTTGCGGAATCTTTTCTAGTTTTTAACTTTTAAAATATTAAACTCTCTTTCAATGAAATTAAGCCATTTTATTGAGGTCTGCCCCAAAGTCTGTTTACCCTGAGGTTTGCCATAAAGTTTTTCTTGCAGCAACGATCTTCATTCTTTCTAGCCAGATGATAAGCCCACTTAAGTCTTTGTAATTTGATGAATTTTACAATATCAGGTTGTTTGTAATTTTTATAGAAGTGTAAATTAGATCTTCTTGGATCCCATCAGAAATGCAAGGTAAGATTTTTCTCTCCAAAACTCAATTTCTTACAACACTATTAAATAACAGCTGTTTTAAAATAAATTACAATTATTTTGAAGTACAAAAACATTAACAGAAGGGAAAAATAAACATTTTATACTTACGATAAGACTTCAGCTGTTTGAGTGAATAGATAAATTGCGTTAAGCAGCAGAAATCATATAGTCCAAAGAAAGAGTATTTTAGATACTTCCTCCTGGATTATAAAGACCGATACGAGTTATTTTAGGATAAAAGCCAATATGAGGTTCATAAAAAGGAAGAAAACAAACTGATAAACTAAGGTGTCAGAAGCAATATACTATAAAAAACGAAGTGAAGAGTGCTTTGAAAGAATATGAAAGAGGAATAAAAGGTAGATTAACAGTCCTCTGAGAAAATCATCCAATGGCAAAAGGAAAGTTACAGTCAAGAAAAATAATGATGTAGTGCACCCAAGAGACAAAAGATTGAAAGAATCTATATCCTTTCTTTTAGAGATAAAATAGCGATACCAAAAGAATGTGAGAAAAAATTTCGACGGAAAAAAGTTGATGGTGGTAGCTAACACACAACCTGATATTCTTTTGAAGCAAGAATTAGAGGAAAAAATCAGTAGAATATCACGTGTTACGATGATACGCCGTTAAGTTATGTCTATATATGTACGGTGTACTGTTTTAATTGCTTCATTCCCCCAAGGTATACCATGTGTCTTTCTTTTTGAGGGTTTTTTATTCGATTTCTTTTCTATATCTTAGGTATTTCTCATTAAGAAGCATCCTTGAATCTTTAATGGGTTGTTAAAAAGGGACGAACTTCTAGAAAAGGAAAATTCTGATATCTCGTTTTAAAGTTACGTTAAGAGGTATTTTTATCCTGGATATTTTTTATTGTAGGAATGTTCAGTATGAATGTAACCCGTTCAGGACCAGGCGAATTTTCCTGTTAAGCTTAACTCTATTAAAAATTATATAAAATCATTACTATAATAATATATTCTAAAACTTATAGTTTATGATCATTCCAAATTCCATGCGTTCCAAACTCATATCACATTAGTGTGATCACGGGCCTCAAAACGAGGGAAACGCAATCTCACATATGATATGGTGTTTCCTGAAATGATCCCATAAATGTGATCATTGTCCTGGACGGGTTCATAAGAATCGTTAATATGAGGGTTTTAAATTAAGTAATTACGACGTGGGTATAAATTAATCTTTAAAGAACTTACAAGTATTATTTTATTATATTCTTTCTATGTAAACGCCTGCAATGATTATAAGCTTCGCAGGTGGAAAGGTGTTGATTGTTGAGATCAGTGCCGCGTTCAGATGAAATGTCATGACATATGCTTCCTCGGAGAGGGTTTTTCAACTTCGGAAATGGATTGAAGTCACAAAGATTCATGTCAGATGAGCAAGGAGGGTGTTCCAAGACAGCTACCATCGCAATAAGAAAGTGACATTGTTTGCGACATGAGAACGAGTGTTGTCATGCAACTCGGTAGGGATATTGTTTTGCAATAAACATGGATTAGTCTGTCAATGGTCTATGGAAAGGAGACCATACAAGATGTCAAACTGGTTTGAAGAATGGAAGGCCGACAGGTGCGTTGCAAATTCGCTGTCTCATTTCGACCCGAATGAAACGCTACGGTAATGCGTTTTTACCACAGTTTTCCAGTAATCTTTCATAACAATCTGTTGCATTTTTTCGGCAATTTTGGGTTTAAGCCACGAATGCTGATCAACTTTTGAAAACATGCTTCAGAGCAGGAAATTCAAACTTAAAATCTAACTCGGGCCAAGCGAACGAGGTTTAACTTTAGGTGGACCTAAGAAAATCAATATTCAAAGAAACGTGTGGCTTATTTTGAACAATACATTATAATAAACAGAAATAAAAGAACAAAAATGTAATGTTGTTATCCTGTCATTTGACATATCTTTTCTGCTTCTACCTTTCCAATTTCGGAAGAATTTTATTATGTATTATTGCGTGGGGATATATTGGCCGGGTCGCAAAAATGCTCGTAGTGGGCTGCGACTTTGACACCCCTGCTTTGTAGCGTTGTAAATGAAACTTTTCACTACAACGACACACAGCAACTACCTTATTAAATAGATCGATTGTTTTTTGCACTCTATACACTGATAACGGAACCAGCCATCTTACCCTTTTCATATTATATTTGAGCTGCCGTTCTCCTGCTAGTTTCTAAGAAAAATTGCTAGTATTTAATATGCAGTCATCGTAAATCAATTCCCATGTATTGTAGGGATTTAAATCATTAATTAGTCACCCTTTAAATTTCTTTGAAATTAATATGCAGTTAATTAATTAAGTAGTAAAAAGAGTTTTATAAAAAAAGCTTATTATAAACATTATATTATCATGACTGAGACTTGCGTAATTCATATTAAAAAGTGAATGCTTTTTATGTTGGTAAGCCCTTCTAAAAACGATATAATGGTAATAAAATTAATTCATAGTTTTATGAATTCAATCAGAATCTACAAATAATGTTTCAGAAAAGTTAATGATGTATGAAATATCAAAAGTGCTTAATTTTTATAAACTATTTATTTAGTAAATTAGAAGCATTTATTTCTCTGAAGGTGGTTATGACAATTTTTACACACCACAGGTATCACAAGGGGCTTACAAAAGTAAGTAAAACAACCAAAATAAGACAAATAAAAAAATAGTTAAATAACAAAACAATAAATTTACGAAATAAATAAAGTTACAAGATCATTTATGTTACAGAGTCAAACGAGTACATACAAAATTAAGCAATTAGGTTTCAAAGTTAAGCAAATGCATTACAAAATTAATCCATTAAAAATAAAACCAAAGCAATGAAGTAACGTAAACAAAATAATAAAGTTATAAAATCTTAAAAAAGGGGGATACAAAATTAAATCAATGAAGCTATAAAATAATTCAAATATAGCTTTTCTTAAGACAGGCTGAAAACATTTAAAGCTCAATTGACTTTAAGGCTATTCAGTTAAACATTCAGGCATTTTCTTTCTAAAAATTTGAAAAAAAATGACCAACCAACATTGCAATCACAAAGTTTGGAAGTGCACAATTCTGTTGAGGTACATTTTAATATTACCATTATTAAAATTATTTTAAAATATAAACTATATAGAGTTGCAACCGAATTAGAGAAGTATAATCAAATACTAAAACTTTATGACATAAAAAATAAAATCGATATACAGTAAGACTCCAAGGTTATGTGATAGGTGGGATTGAGCGATACCGCGTAAGTCGAATTCGCGTATGTCAAGGTATAATTTCGTATATAAATGCATGTAAATTATTCTTAATTGGGGCTGAAGATGAAATAAAATAATAATTTAGAAAAAAAATGTACTATGAATTCTTAGCTAACACAAATACAAAGTCATAAACCAAAGTTATTTTGATATAGTAGGTTTCCTAAAATCTTATAAAGCAGTCTACTGGCTCAAATATGTTTTTTTTCTCTTGAAATTTTCTCGTAACATTATAATAAATATTTTATCCATTTTATTTTTGTTGAAAAAACACGTTCTTTATAGGAGTCCATATTTTCCAAAATTTGTATCCTTTTACAATTAAACTCAGATTTTCTGTCCTATTCCCAACCATGATTCGATTATCTGATTGAACTGGGTTTAATTACTAATGTTTTACTCTTGTCCATGCATATATATGAGCTCATCAATTATGAGTGCCTGATTGTGGGAACCCATCAGTCACTTTTCACTTTTTAATTTATTTGCATGGCAATATGAAAATTTCTTCAATCCAATACCAATAATAATTCTTTTACCAACTTTATCATTTTCAGTTAAGAAGAAAGCTGGGGGTGGTAATCCAATTGCGTAGCGTTCAAACCAGAGAGGGGCCGTTATAGCCAAAGGGGTGTTTGTATCGGATCGTGTTTGGCTTTGTCACGAGTTCGAGCCCAGTACCACTAAAGACCGGCCGTGTAGGGCAGCGATGCACGCTAAATCTGTTGAGAGCTGAAACGTTCTCTCATTGGTCTGGTGTGGTAGTTAGGAGAGGGGGTGCCAACTTAGGTGTCGTCCACGTCACTTGACGGTTCAAAATTACGTGGTCCGTCGCCAAAAGCTCTCGTGTAGCTGAACAGTGCGACGTTAATATTCACTCATTCAAACCAGAGAGGAATTAACGAGGTTTAAAAAGCGCGTACTCACGGATTCGAATAAGTTGAGGTATTACTGTACAACTAGTTATATACTTTGGATGAAATTTATATTATAGTTATATTCAATTCATATACACAAAATTATTTTTAATTATAATATAAAAAAGATAAATCACATTTACTTGCCCTGAATTATCTCTCCTGTTAATCATGCTTTAACTGATTCAAAAATAAGTATCCACAATGAATTGAATTTCATGCAAATGAACAGAAAAATGAGTAAAAAAGGCTTTAAAAATGGTCATCTATAAGAAATATAGATTTGAAATATTCTCTTTTGTTATATTCTACGTAAATTCTTTCAAACAATATAAATAGCTTAATATCTTTTCATGACATGCTTTGAATTAAAATTCTTTTCTCCAACATTAGAATGTTAGTAGAATAAACTCTTTAAAAATATCAATTATTAAATCTGATGAATCAGAATTTCTTTTTCAAAACTAATCTTATTATTTGTAATGCCAGTTACGATGACAATAGATAGTTTATTAGGATTGTTAATTCTCGACGATGTTCTTTTAAAATTTGTCTAATGTCTAGCAAAGGGATTTATATGGTCGTAAAAATGTCTGTATCAAAAACCTTATTTTTTATTTTAAAGTAAGATACGAAGATTACTACCCTATAAATCTTAATTTTTAGAACACATTTCAGTTTATTAAAGTTTTTCTATGAACTAAACACCTTAAGCCATATATTTTGAAGACTTAGTGTACTGCTCCTTTTTTTATAAGAACCTTTCAATGACGCAATCGTTGATTCTTAGAAAAATTTTCTTTATTTTATATATTCATCATCATTAAATTATTTTTCTTTTTTCTTAGAAAATGCATGTAATTTTATTTATTGAAAATGAATAGGAGTAATTTGATAATATATTTATTAGATGTAACTAAACATTTGTATTGTTAATAGTTAGATAAATGTATTTTTGTGCATCTGTTTTAATAATCTCATAAAAACCTTGGGCAATACTTTACAGTTGTAAAATGTTTTAAAAAACTGATATTTCGTGTCTTGGATTATTGGGACAAAAAATTTAAGAGGGTTTAAGGCGCTTTTCTCCCAAACTGTGGGCGGCCCCCCCTGGGAAGGGGGGGGCGTGATAATCTTTAAAAGGGGGTGTCAACATATTGAAAAGGGCAAAAAACAAAATATTATTTTAAAAAAAATTTTTTTACTGAAAGTAAACAAAAAAAATATGGCAATAAAAAAAATGAAATACATATTTACACTGATATAACACACTTACTTATATGTCTTAGACACTTACAAATGTATCAGTACTGCACGATGCATTTTATAATTAATTTAACAATACTGAGTTAAGAACAAGTTTAATAATTGCCTTGGGCTTGTCTAATATAAAATTATATACAAAAATTAAAACTTATCTTAATAATAATAATAATATATATATATATATATATATATATATATATATATATATATATATGTACTTTTTATAAATAATTCCTTAACTGCGGATTAAAAGTTACGCAATTCGCCCCCCCCCCAATGCCACTGTTTTCCACATATGTGCGCGTATGGGAGGTATAGGAAGGAAATAAAGAATATAACTAAGCAAGTAAATCCTTTGCAAACACTATAAAGGTCCTTTTTTATTGCATTCCAGAGTCTTCGGAGTAATTTTATCTATAGCAGTGCACAGAAAAAAGATCGTAATTCGGAAAGACGTATATATACGTCCGGGCAAATAAAGTTTTGACTGAGCGAGACGTTTATATACGCCAGTGGCACTTAAGAGGTTAAAGTCGTATTGTAGCTTTAGCGTCAAAAGATAGTATTATTGAATACTAAACTTTGCTATTGTATGGAGGGGTGGGGCGTGATGAAAATTATGATTGAATATTTGGTCGAAATTATCGGAAGTTTGAGAAGCACTGGGTTAAAGACATCACAAGGATTCAGATCTGCATAGAAACCCATGGCCGGAAACGTCACAGGAAAGGTATAAGTAACGCAGAGACATATAGGATTGAGATCTTCTGAAATATTTATTAGTCAAAGCTGGGAGTTCGAGTCACTTGTGCCCCACCCTCACTAAATCTGTTATCTCGTAATGATCCGTATTCACACAAATTGTGACATCCAGAGTTCCGATGAATCTCTCTCTGTGGATACCATTCGCGATACAATCTTTCTGCTGCTCGGGCATTTCCTTCTGCCAATCTCCAAATCAGGTGCATATCTGCCAGCTCGGTGTTCGGAAAATGTTCCATTTTGCTCCCCGGCCGATGACAGCTAAAATGGCTGTGGTAGTACAGGTCTGCTACCCCAATGCTCTTGAGAACAATGACACTTAAAACCGAACGAAGACGTTTCAAACCATGGGTTGCTATAAAAATCAAATCCTTTTGATGTCTCCTACCTTCCCATGAAGATTGTTCCAATAATCCTGGGACACCCTGTGGATGAATTATCTAAAAGGAATTATTAAAATCTTCAATAATTACTCCTGAACTACTGGCAGAAAAAATAAGATATTCAAATATGATTTGATTTAAATACGATATAGAATTTGATTGTTTATTAACGGCCTACCCTAAGGCAACATGTAGATTATGTGCGAAGAACCAAATATCTTTAATTATGATGAAGTTATGAAGTTATGAGAATGACACCTACGCTGGCACTCTACTTTTCAAAATTCGACACCACACCAAGATGAGGACCTTGAATTCGATAGATTTAACGTTCATTAGGCCCTCTTCCCGGAGGGCTTCAAAGTGCCCTATAATTTTACAAATTTATGCTATTCAATGAGCATGTGTTTCATATTATTTCCTGATGAACATACAGTAAATCGTTTTTAAACCCCTTAACCATTTTGCCCTACCTGTCCCCGGGGGCAGTTTTTTTTTTTTAATTTCTATTTGCTCTCTCTATCCCTATATATATATATATATATATATATATATATATATATATATATATATATATATCTTGTTTGAATTTTCAATCGTTAATAAAATACTTTCTATTTATCCATTCAAAGTAGGAATTGAGTATTTTTTTTATATTACTCTTGTTCTAAATATCTTTGATTTGCACGTTATTTTAATTCTTATAGTGAGACTATTAGTGCTAGTGTTTTTAAGAAATGCAGTTTATCCATGACCTCTCATCCGAGATTTTCTTTGTAATAAAGGCGGGAATTTTTCTTTGAAGGCCGGAATTTTGATTGAAAATTTTCAATAAGGAACAGGGAACCACAAGACAAGGAGCAGTTTATTGCTTAAAAAGAATTGAAAATGAAACAATAAATCTTAAAGAAGCCGATATGTTTCTGTCCCGATTGAATTTTAAGTCTGTATCACACCCTGCTTCAAATTGTGTTTGTATATACACACAAGTCTCAATTTTTTGAAAAAGAGGAACGAACAGGTAATTTTTTGTAAGTATGATTGAAATTGCTTAAGATATATGAAATATTTTGCAAAGCATGAAAATTACTTATAAAAAAAAACATTTGGTTTTTTTATCTCACGTTGTAAAAAAAAATTATATATTTTTTGTTGTGTGGGGGCTTTATAATTAAGAAACAAGCGAAATTCTTTCATTTTGTTATTCTTTTTAGTATTAGATATATGAAATAAAAAAATGCCCTTTTTGAAACATTTTGGACAAAAAAATTGACAAGTTAAGGGGTCAAGGAGAATTATTGATTAAAATTAATTTTAACACATCTTTCATACATGTAGAATAAATTTGATTTATAATCAACTATAAATTACTTATTTTCAAGTACGTTGAAACTATCACATAAAAAAAAAGGAATATATTGGGTTGTTCGGAAAGTAATTTCGTTTTTTCCCGACAGAGGATTTAATTGTATTTTTTACACCCAACTTAAATTTATCCGTATAATTTTTTTGCGGGCTCTTGCGGGCTTGTGTGTGAAAAAATTCCCAAATTTAAATTTTACGCAGTAGTGTTTGGTTGGGGCCCCCTTTTTAAAAATGGAAGCGATAAGCAGCATTTTTGACATATCTTACTGTTTTACTAAAAAAGGGTAAAAATGCTGTTCAAGCCCGAAAAATTGACCATTTATGGGAATTGTTGACGTCGCCAGTGCCAAGCTGGTTCGTAAATTTCGATCCGGGAATTTTTATGTCGAAGATGCACCACGTTCGTGAAGGCCGGTTTAACTGATAAAGACGCGATAAAGGCTTGGTTGATGCGAACCCGGGGAAAATAACAACCGAGATCGGATTAGGTTAAATTTATCAAATTCAACAGTTTTGACCCGAAGGCCTGGGATTATCCTCTCCGCATTGACGTCTGCGATTCTTTCTCAAACGTCCCAAATGATCCGTTTTTTTAAGCGCATCATCACTGGGGACGAAACCGGGTTGTAACACAAAGTCAAACTCAGAGGTCATGGGCAAAAAAATGAACCGCCCCAAAACCCTTTAAAACCGATATTCACCAAAAAAAAGGGGATACTGTCTGTTTGGTGGGATTTTAAAGGAATCGTTTTTTTTTTTTTTCTTTTTCCGGAAACACAACGATTTAAATTTGGGTCACTGCAGTGTTTCTCAAACTGTGGGGCCCCTGGGGAAAGATAAACCCCGAGGGGGGGCGAGCAATGAAAATAAAAGATTAAAAAAAATTTTTTACTGGAATGAAATAAAAAATACTTTCTGACATAAAAAAACACACATTTTCACTGAATAATTTATATTTCTTCTGCGTAGTTAAAAAAAACTTCTACTTAAACCTCATTATCTATCTTTGAGATACTATCAAATAAACATTTGATTTGTTTGGGTCCCATGATAAGATTTTTTATTCGTGTTCTTTTCAAATTTAAAATACTACTCTTTCAGGAAAAAAAAAAAAACCCCTAATCAAAAAAAAATTTTA
>BMAV01009057.1:0-10401 GCA_019973955.1 Trichonephila inaurata madagascariensis
AAATGAACGAAAAAGGGGGGATCATCCGAAAATACTAGAAGCATTTAGAATTATCGTAAGACCTTGAATGACAAATGTGTAGTATTTTCAATTGGACTGAAACCAGAATAATGAGAATTATCAAAACCTTGCGCGTTGTTAATATGAAATTTAAATAAAAGTATGGTTTTAATCTGAATTTAAAAACTCTTTTGTAAGAAATATATATAATCTCACTTACTTCTTTTGAGACGAAAAGCTAATTTAATAATCTCAAAATTTCACTGGTGGATTTTTCATATGTTGAGATAGTAAATAATTACAGTAATACCCCGAACTTACTTGATAGGTGGAACTGAGTGATATCCGGTATGTCGGGGTATGATTTCGCATATAAATACATATGAATTATTTGTATTTGGGGCCGAAGACGAAAGACAATAATAATTTTTTAAAAAAAAGTTTGATAAAATCTTGATAATACAAAATCGAAAATCAAAGTTATTTTGATGTGGAAGGGGTTCCATAAAATCGAACGAAGAAATCTGCGAACTCAAAGTATTTTTCTCCCGCTAAACTTCCACGCAACATGTTAATAATATTTACTTCTTGTTTTGTTGAAAAAATACGCTCATCAGTAGAGTCTATACTGCCTAAAATTTGTAACCCTTTTTCAATTAAATTGAGGCATGCAAAATTCCCAACCGACATTCGATTTTCTGACTGAACTGGGTCTAAAGACTAAAATTCTTTAATGCCTTGCTCTTGCTCAAGCATTTCTATGAGCTCATTAATCAGCTCCTGATTGTGGAAATCCAGAAGTTCTTGAACGTCAAAATCACCTACTGCTAAGTTTATTTGCCTGGCAAGATCGAAGACTTTTCTTAATCTCATTACCAATTTCACTAATTTATAATGTTTATTTTCTTCAAACAAAAGTAGAATCGGCGAGATTTGAAAACCGTGTAACGCGTGGTTCACTTAAGTCTGGGTAGCGTAAAGTCGAGGTATTACTGTACATTTTAGGGACGATGTTGTTAAGCCCCCCCCCATACCGAAGCTTCAAGAAGGTGGCGGTGAACCAAATTGACTAAATTCATGCGACATCTTAGTCACACAATAATTGCTTTAGCGTATTTCAGAACAATCAGCTTATAAGTTCAAATTCACGTCATAGTTAAAAGATAAATGCATCCACACACACGCATGTTTCTAGCCAGTCAGTTCATGCTCTCTGCCGCTGTAAACTTTTATGTTTTACAGAAACTTTCTTTGAAAAAGCACGCATTTGTTAACAATAATATTGCAAATAGGTCAACAAAGTGTACTTGAATTAAAAATACACTTGAAGTATAAGAATGTTCGTTTAATTTTGAAAAACTGTTTAAAGAATCTTCTTTATCTATCCCGCTTGCCCCGTTATGAAATTTTTCCTAGCTTTTTTAAGTTGAACGTCTAATGTCAGATTTGAATTCAATGGGGAACATGTGATTACAGTTATCAAGGGATCATCCTGAAATTAGCGAATTGGTGCACACAGACCTAAGGTACTCTTATCAAAGATCCGACGTAGAACTGAGAAGAACGTGACTGCAGAGACCATCGATAGGCAGAGAGAAGAGGCTAAGGTCAAGAGGTCATTGCGCTGAACTGCTTCTCACTGTTGCATGCCACTAGGTGCGTTTGAAATAGTTCCAGACGCTTTGAACTTGGAATCGCCTAGATTGGAGTAACGGTGGTATTCTCAATCGCGAGTTAACCTCGGGTTATCCTCGAATCGGAGGTAACACGCAGATTGGCGAAACATCGTTATTCTCAATTGCGGATCGCGCCAAATCCACGGATTATTCATCCAAAGTTAACCGATTTCTGGAGGGTAACCTGCGTTTTCGATCAGGCGAATCTGTTTGTAAAACAAAGATGGACGACCGCTTGGATTCTTTTCTGCTTGAGGATTTAGAAGCATTAGAAAGTATTGAAAAGGTGTCAGTTTTCATTCCTAAACATAGAACAACGATTTAGTGATGAAATGGATGGTGATGATTTCCGTCGTCGATACAGATTTTTATAAAGGCACCATCGAGACACTTGTAAAATTACCGCACAAAGTTAGATTCTGCTACCGGCCGAAATCATGCTTTGACTGCACGAGAAAGTTCTGGGCGGCTGTTCGTTTTTGCGTTCGGTAATCGTCAAATTAATGCTGGTGACTACACAGCATAAGCTAGCCATCCACGAGCAGAGCGGATACCGATGTTGCAAGGGCTCTTTAAGAATTACGACCGCAATATATCTATTTGCCACAAACTGAAGATGAGAGAGAATGCAGGTGAGTTTTTATTTCATGTTCAGTTAATTTATAATTTGTATCAGACAAAATGTCTATGTACATTTAATGCAAAAGTTTTTTTGTAAATAAATATATATATATTAGTTTTTATCTGAATCACTTGAAAAACAAAAAAAATATTAATTCATAGCAACATATCTTTCGTAAAAGATTAAATATGCAAACTCTTAATTGTTGGTATTTCCCTAATTTCATATTACTTGAAGAGCATGTAGAAAAATTTACATTTTGCATACACATGGAAAAGACATAAATATATAAGCACAGAGAGAATATTACTCAGTAGAAAGTCATACATGCAATAAGAGGGCCCCGTAGCATTCATAAGAAGGTCCAAGAAATATATTCTTGCTCCAACTGTTATCGTTGAACAATTATGCGTTAGAGTAAATGAGTTTTGTAACGTGCTAATGGGCTTACGGGCAAAACCGGGCTTCAGCCCGAAAACTATTAAGAATGTGTATTAACTTACAACAGAGCTAAAAGGGAATTCATTGCTTTTTAAAATGAAACAAGTCAAATATTTTGAATTACCAGTAAAATAATTCTGCTTCTAAATTTTGATGCATATTTTGAGTTATTTGATCATAAATTTTGTTACCATTATTAATAAAAGGGAAAAAGCATGACAGAGGCAATGCTTGCATTTTGGCGGGTGGAGAGCGTTGTTGCTGTACATTTATCACCATAAATGGTGATTTCATGTTAGTATGCAACAAAATATTTTAATTTAATAATAATGGCACAAAAAAATTTGTTGATAGATTTTACACCAGTTATCATAAGTCATTATGATAAACTTATACTGGTAGATTAGTTTCTGATTAATTGTCATACTGCGATTTGGGAAAATTCACCATGGGTGTTGCGGTTGCTTTCATGCTCTCGTCAAGCATCAGTTCCTGGTGTAGTTTACAAATGGCTATCCCTATTGCATCGAAATACTGTAATGTTTATGTAACAAGAAAGATAGTTGTATGTAGTTCTTACTGTTTGTGTTATCAAGTTTAGTCACATCTTTATGCATTACTTCTCAGATCAGACTTTTTTGTCTTATTTTATATGTCGTGAGAAATTGGCTTGTATGTAAATAAGATTATACATGTAACTAAAATCTTAAAGTACTTTCACAATCTCCAGATGTACGAAGATAGTAGAAAATATACTGCGCACCGATAAAAATGTATAGAGGGAATGTCAACCTGTGGGCCAAAATGACATTTATGTGTCCCACTGTTGGTGGTAGAATTCAAAAAATTATTTTTTAAAGAAGTGTATTTTTTGGTACTTTAGTCAAAATTCTTGTTTTTTAAGAAGTGTTATTTATGTAAATCTATATGCATTTCATAGGTATACTGCAGCTCACGCACGAGCAAGAAATGTCGTAGAGAGACAATATGGTGCTGGAAAAAAAAGATTTTCTTGCATTTATACACCATTTCTGATGTTCGCTGAGACTTGCACAAACAGTTATTGTTGCGACAGTTGTGCTACACAACCTTGTCGTAGTTTAGGTGATTATGAGGATTTCCTTCCACTGCAGTATAAGATGATACTATGATAAAACCATAGCCAAGAGGAATGCAATTGTTGCAAAATTTTTTTTAATTACCTATTTTATATGAGGAAATGTTTTGTAAATACCTTTGTTAGTGAAAACATTTTTAAATAAACACATACTCTTCAGAGAGCCTTTGTTCAAAGAATCTCCAAGTAATTGAATTAAATTACAGATACAGATTTATGTTCATTTATTAGGTTTATTTACAAAAAAAAAAATTACATCAATTTTCTTTTTCTAAATCTACTTGATTTTTTGTTTAAGAGGGATTATGTCTAATTTCGCCTTTAAAAACCTTCATCTTTAAAAAGTGTTCTTTTATATGTCTTGGTAGCTCTGGTTCTTCTTCTTCCCTAAATTGTGCAATTTGTTCATAATCCTTGCATACTAACTTGTTCTTGCATTGGCTGTGTTTCTGCTGTTTTAACAGTAGTTATCGCTAGTTTGCGTTTTATTTTTCTGGGATTTTGGTGCTTTGTGTTGGGTGGAGCATAGAGTTTCCTTCTGGTTTTCTGTGGAATTTCTGGAACTTGCCCATTGCCATGAAGTTTCCTACAAACAAAATACGTAAATATTGATTAAGTCTGTCTTAGTTTTAAAACAGAAAAATCAACAAAGAATCAAAATTTATACCACAATTTCAGTTTCACTTCCTGTAAAATATGTTGCTTCATGCTAGAGTATGATTTAATAAGCTTCATAAATTTACTGGATACATTACAAGGCCACTCAAAATGCTTACATCAAATTATGTACATTTAAAATAAGCTCTGTCTATATTTATATATTGAATGCTAGTGTATGTTATTTGTTACTTCATATCTAAAAAGTAAATTTACGTCGGCTTTCCATTGTGTAATACTAAAAAGGTGATGTGCTATTTGCTGATATATATTGGTATCTTTCACATCAAGGGATGGCTTCCATCAGAAGGCAAAATATTTTCATCCACTTGTACTTCTATAGATTCACCACCTGAAAACATGTATTACTATATACCACAACTAATAAATGTGATGTTATATAGTCATTCATTCATAGCATAATAAAGTTTTCCTTCCTTATGTAAGCTGGAGTTTTATTTAACAAATTAAAGTTCTGAGAGTTAAGTATATTTTTGCCACAAACAACAACTGAGGTACATATTTACATGATGAAGCATTTGTATATTGTGTGGAATTGGAACTCAGGCCCTTATACAACATCTCCAGAGATAAGCGGGCAACCTTTTTTTTACCAACTACGCTGCTCGGTTGGAGCTAAACCTTTCTGAAAAATTTAAATATTTTTGTACATGTAAAATTTGTTTTCAGTTCTATATTGTAAAATATTGATAAATGTGTGTGTATATATATAATGTGTTTTGTGACAAATAAAATCAGATTAATATCTATAGTATAATTATTTTTGTTAGATGGAATTGGAAAAGATTCAGTAACATGTTCTGTTTTAGATAAATGTGACTTTTAATGGGGCCTAAAATTCGATTACTAACAAATTTATTCTTCAAAGCAAAAAACTGGATTTTTCATTCTGGATTTTATAGAAATCATAAATTGAGTGATAAATTTATTAGACTAGAAATTATTTAAATTAATGATTATATACATAATAAATACTCCTATTTAACCTTTTACCCAAGGGTTACTTGAAAATTTTAAATAAAAAAAATATTTAGATATATATATTTGTATGCAATCAAAATATAAATTGAAATTTTAAAATAATACGAGTTTTGAATTCTCATTGTATAACATTTAACAACATTTCCTAATAGTATTACCAATTCTTTATTTGTACCATGCCCCACTTATTAATAATAAGAATCTGAGCCCTGAAATTATTGATAGCCACTTTTTCAGGCAGCATCACATCAGAACATTTAAAATATAGAGCACAATGTAATAACAAATAATTCATAATGTCAAAGCTGAAAATAGTCATTCGATTTTTGTTAGAAGTATTTATTCCTTATTAATTTTAATTGGTTATTTATTCAATTTGTCAGCTGGGAAAGGTTCTCTGACTGTTATGTGGATCAATATTTACTTATCGATTCTTTTACTCAACATTTCATAATGTGATCATTTTGTGATTTGTATTAAAGAGTTCTTTTATATAATAAAACTTCCACAAATCAAAAGTGCGAAAAGTCTATTTAGAAAAAAAAAAAAAACAGAAAATTTAAATTAAAGACTTGGGGCCAAAAAAGCAATAAAAATCCATTTACACTTACCCTGAGTTCCTGAAGATACAGCAGTCTCATACTTCCGTAATCTCAATCGACCTGCATGGCAATGGTTCGATTAGTGTGCACCCATAGCAGCTAACCGTCTATCTAACGATGTACACAGTAATTAGGTTCCTCCGCCAGTTTTAAATATTTCTATTTTGTCGGAGCTTTATTTTTGAGACCTCTTCATATTTTTAAATTTATTTTGAAGCTGCTGCCGACTTCGTTTACATAGGCTGGCTGCATTGAAATCCACTGTCAAAACTATCCCTATGCTTCTTTTCTTGTTAAAACTGCGTTGGTAATTTTGCAATTTATTATGTATTTATATTTTTCAACAAGATTTAACAACAATTCCATTTCCTGAACTGAAAAAGTTGATTTTCGACATAGCAAAACGAAAGAGAAATACAAGTCAAACAAAACAACAGCGTGTGGAAAAACAACTGATCGAATGTTTCACGCCAAGATACAACATAAAATAAGCAATATGTCACGTGATTACCAGTGTCCAATCACAACGACTGTAAATATCTGCCCACGCATAACTCCGCTACGGATTCGGTAATCGTCAGTCTGGAGAATAAGAAAAGGAGAATTATTCGCGAGTTATCGGCGGTTAGTGTTATTCCAATCTGCGAAAGTTATCTTTTCACAACTCGCGATTCAGAATACCACCGTAAGACCACTGAATCTTACTTCTAACTGAGTCTGAGAGGCTGCAGCCCGATTGGTCGGCGTCCGTTTCACCCAAAGCTCTTCATAAACACCCGATTTTTGAGCAGCTCTCATTCTCCACGATCAAGTAGCCTACAACTTCAATAGGCTTACCAACATGAAAACAATCATCGACGCCCAAGGAATCTAACAATTGACAATTTTCATCCCCAGCTCATCACTTCATCCTGTTCGCGCTATTGCGAAATTCTCGCAAGGTGAAGTTCCCCTCAAGAACTCTCTTTCATTCATCCCGTCAAGCGTTGACAAGAGTCCGCCTCCCTCCTTCATACCAGTGACGACGGTCCTACTCCTCTATCCCCCCGTCAGGGGGTGAACCGCCTGATCTGCTTCCCTGCTGAATAGGGGACACAAACCGTGGCTCTCTTGACATTATTTATCTTCAGGTCCCACTCAAACGGAGAAAAAGCGCCTTTAGCATTGGAGCTCCAAATCAGATCCACCCTCACCGAGCGTCAATTTCGAACGTGCGAGTCACCCCGCTCGGTCCTTTTTTCACCCTCCACCAAGCCTTCCACGTAAGCAAATCGGCTTGCCGAATCGCACATTGATTGGTGTAGGTTAGCTCCCTTTCGGAACCCCTATTATCAAAGTTTTATCCTCATTTTTGCCCACTAAATTATTTTAAAGCTTTATTTCTTACCTCTAACGTTTTTATATATACAAATGTAAATTTATTATTTCAAAGCACTGTAAACTTAATTTTAACTTAATTTTATTATTTTAAATTCTTAATTTCTTAATACTTAATAATTCAGTTCTGGGCTAAGGTAAAGCTGAAGCAAAGCTCACTTAAAAATCACAAAGACAGGTGGAGAAGTTTTCACTGGAAAACATGTACTTCAATAACCCATTCTACGTATATAACTGAGACCCAAGGACTAGTGTAAGCGAACCTAAAGAAGTTCAGGCCGCTCAGGGTGGTATAATCGATAGTTTATCGTCTGTCACACAGCCAACAACATGAATACCATTTCATTTGATAGTTTCTCCACGGCCCGAAGTTCAGGGGTGAAAGAGGGTTCAGGCAATAAGCAGACAGGATCTTAAAAATAGATACTTTTATTTATATCTAACTTTTTATGAATGATATACAACTTTATTGTCTAACTCTGGGAGCATTCTGAAATCATATCATTTAACTTATGTCGAGATGGAGCTCCTTATAACGATTCTTCTCGAACCCCAATAACTCGGTCAGCTCCAATGTTAATTACTTTCTCAACTTCTGATGGATTCTAAGACGAATATTAATTTCAGACTGCGAGACTTCCAAGTCGCAATTCACTTTCTCTTATTCTTAGATTTTACGATTAATTATTTACTCACTCACCCAAACTTCAGGGCTTAAATAGTATTTACAATTGCATGAAACCAAGTCATCTCTACGCAGAGCGGCTTTTAAACTACAATCACAGTTAAAGAATAGTTTCCCCAAAAGAATTAGTAGAAGAACACGAATAGAACCCGTTACAAGTTGACCTCTTTTGGTTGTGAACTATGACTCCCAGTGGCGTAGCGTGGGGGTGCAGAGGGACCCATGTCCCTGGGCGGCATAGAAAAAGGAGTGGCGGCAAGCACCGTGACATTTAAATTCAAAAAATATTTCAAACTCCAAATCGCGCCCGCGTGACGAAACTGACAGAAACGAGTGAAAGCTTGAATACACGCACAGATACAGGAAGTTTATTAGTCGCTATGCAATCGCATTCGTTTTTATGTTACTTTGGCTTCTGACTGTGTGAAATCAATAATGCTCAAAATTATTTTCAAACAAAGGGACTAAATATCCATCAATATCAATGTGCTAAAAAACATGTGCTTTACAGACCGTATTAGAAGCAAAACGAGAGAAATTAGTAGATGACGCTTTAATATATGCTAAAAGTTTATGTGAAGAGCTTGAAAATTTTTTTGAACCCCCAAGACGAATCAGGTGGAAGCATATATTTGACGACGGAAGTAAAGATGTTCAGTTATCGTACGAAGCTGACATGAAGCGAACAATGTTTCCTTCAATAGACAGAGTAACTGCTGAAATTCGAAAGTTTCCCAACGTTGCAGAATCTCACGCAAAATATACTTTTTTAAGGCCTAAAGTGATATTAAGTATGGACGAATTTAACTTATATCAAGCTACTCAAGACATTTATAAAGAAGAATTCCAACTAAAGCTCGTACGTCTACAAGCTTTCGTAGCTGCAACAGCCCCAGGCTGTAAAACTCATTAGGTCCGGCTCTCTGGGTTTATTAAAATACATTATTGAGTCCGAACTTGATGATGGCTTACCAAACATTGTCATAATGTTGAGAATTTTTTCAACATCTGCCATCAGTAATGCCAGTTGCGAGAGAAGCTTCTCTAAGCTAAAATTAATCAAAAATTATCTCAGATCGACTATGTCCACGTTAAGGCTAACAAATTTAACTATTCTGGCAATTGAACATAACACACAAATTGATATTGACAATTGTATAAAAGATTTTGCAATGAAAAAAAAACACGAAAAGTGCATTTTTAATCAAAAAAATTGAAAGATGCTTTTATTTACTTTTATTAATTTTCTTGACTAATAATTAAAATAAAGAGGCGACAAATTTCCGGTCGGCCTCAGGTGGTGAAAACCCCTCCACTGAGGACTCCCTTACAACACGGTGGGATGTGAAAGAAATTCTAGTTGGTGCAATGCTTTTTATATTATACAGTGGCCACTGTAGCCTAATGGTTATAGTCACGAATTCATGGCAACAATGTAATTAGTTCGAGCTCTAGTGCCGCTGAAAACTCACCGTGAAAAGGAGTTGGTGCATGTTAAATCTGTCGTCGCTCAAAGTCTTCTCGTTGGCGTTGTATGGTAGTTTAGAGAAAGGCGTGCCAGCTTATATATATATATATATATATATATATATATAATATAGGTGTCGTTCTCATCACTTGACTGTAGTTTAAATTTACAAGTTCCGTCGGCAATAGTTTTCGTCTTGCTTTATTGTACAACTTTAGTATAAACACTAATTCTTTTTATATTATAGAGCAGTGCTTCTTAAACTTTCGATACTTGTGACCCAATATTCAATCACAATTTTCATCGCGCCCCCCTCCATACAATAACAATCTATTTAATTCTAGACACGCTACAGCTACAATACCGCTTGAAACTTTTGAGTGCCACCAGTGTATATAAACGTCTCTGCTCAACCAAAGCGTTAATAACCTGGACGTTTTATAAAGTCTTTCCGAAATACAATCATTTCTGTGCACTGCTATCCATAAAACTATTCTTTGGGCGGGAAAGTAATAAAAGGACCATTAAATGTTTGTGAATGATTTATTTATTTAAGAGAATTTGTTTATTTATTCCTTTTCTTCCTCCCCAATGCATCACATACACGCACCTACGTGGAAAACGAAGGCATTGGGGAGCGAATCCGCGAACTTTTAATCGGAAGTTAAGGCATTAATTTTAAACCGTACAAATGATCGAGATAGGTTAATTTTGTATAAAATTTTATATATGACAACCCATGGGGCACAGGTAA
>BMAV01009058.1:2435-17091 GCA_019973955.1 Trichonephila inaurata madagascariensis
GAACCATGGTCAAGTGACGTGGACGACACCTGAGCTGGCACCCCCCTCTCCTAACTACCACACCACACCAACGGGAGGACATTTCAGCTCTCGACAGATTTAACGTGCATCGCTGCCCTACACGGCGGGTCTTTAGTGGTATTGGGCTCGAACTCATGACATGCCTGCCATGGTCCGATACCTTAACCACTGGGCTACCGCAGCCCTACTATTTTGGGGAAAAAATTAACTTAGAATAACCTTTTTTCCAAATGTTCTCCTTTTGTAAGAAATGCTTCTATTGTATTAATATTTTGCTTGTATATAGCTCAGACCTCTCTACAGAGGCTCAACTATGATTTTTGAAAAATTCACATTTTTTTCAGAGTTACAACCATTTGAAATAATTATCGGCGTATTTTCTTAAAATTTCTCCCTTCTGTTTTCATAAAACATGGATAAACCGACTTCCGAGTTATGCATTTCAAAAATTCTAGTTTAGCCTCTGTAGAGAGGTCTGAGCTGAATACAGGCAAAATATTAATACAATACAAGCATTTTTTACAAAAGGAGAACATTTGGAAAAAAGATTATTCTAAGTTAATTTTTTGCCAAAATATTGTATTTAAATAATTTTTTTGTGATAATGTCCTTAAAACAATTTTATACATGTATTCTAATCTAAGTGACACTAAATATCATAAATATTATCCATTTACGCGCTTTTGCAAAATCACGGTTCCGAACGTAGTCGGATACCTTAAACAGTCAATATTCCGAATTCGGTCACTGACTGGAAATCATTTCCATAAGCGAAAGTAGTTTCATTGTAGATTTTCAATATACTGTAACCTCTTATATAAAGAAAAAAATCCACTTATAAAAACTTCCATTTTCTCCATATTACTAGTTATTTCAGTCTACGGATTTTTTGAAGCGAAAAATACCAACATCAAAACAAAAATTTACATTATGCGCATCAGGATCAATTGTTATGTAGACTAAATTTTATCCATTTAATTCGGCTATTTCTTAATATTATTTAAAACTTAATAATATCCCAAGTATATACTCATGTATACACACAAGCGGTTATATACACATTAAATATAACACATGCATTCGGGTATCTAAGTTGAAGTTGGAAAAGTGAATGTTTTTCTGCCCGAATAAATGGAATCTTTCGCATTCAGTAATGCTTGACATAAAGGTTTTCCAGGATTTCGTGAGTTTAAAAGTATTGAAAATACTATTTGTTTCTGAGTTGCTGGTTCTGAAACCTGAAATTTAAATCAGATGGAAATTTTCAAATAGAATTTTAGAACTAGAGGGACGGAAAAAGAGGAAATGATTGGAAAAGGAAATCACCTGAAAATCGAAAACTGTTTCAGATATTGTAAGGAAATTCAAAATCACCTTAATATAAAAAAGAGGTGTAAAGCTGCTTATACATTTATTTTAAATCTTCATTTTAAAGTATTCTATAATATTTCTCGAAAATTAAGAAAATTTTAAAGGTTTCGAAACATTATATGTTTTTTTTAAAAAAATGGTTAATTTTTGAATGCAAATATCAATTTAGCTTCAGAGATTAAAGAATATTTTAAGAAATAATTTCGATATATATTAATAAACATAAAAATCAGTTAAATATTTTTTTAAATATACTCCAGCTTATAAAAATTGCAATACCATGAAGTACCTTTTAGATTTTATTTAATTTTTTTCACGTGAGACCTGTGTGAATACACGAGAATGATTAAGTGTAAAATCAAAATAAAAAGATTACACGGAAGGAAATAAGTTTTTTTAAAACCACCGTGTACTACAGCAAGCTCTTTTGTATGAATGTGGCATCAAAGAAACAGATTTTAATCTGTATCTAGAAAGAGCATTTTATATTTCTTTTATTTAAATATATATAGAATTCGTCAGCATAAGCTATGGTGGATCAATATGTTACATATCGGTGGAGTACTTAAAATAATGAAGAAGCTGAAGAAGTATTAAGTTTAAAAAGTATTTTGAACAGTGTTAGCAACTTGTAGCTGGAAATTTCCCTATTGAAATACAGCTCTAAGATAACCGAAAATTAAGGAAATGACTTCTGGTTAAGGGACTTCTCTCATTTATTTGTGTGTGTGTTGAGATTTCCTACAATTCTAATAATTTTGGATCATCCATAATACCCAATGGCGCTCCTGTAAATAAAATTTAGCTTTCGTGTTGTGCAATTTAAGATAATGCACTCCAGAAAATACCCTAATCAGTACAGTGTTTATGCATATTCTCCATTATTGTAATTCAAAGTAAAGCGGAATTCATCCGAAAGACGACTTAATGCCAATCAATACGCCATACTCCACGTTGAGACTCCACACTACATCAAAGAAATCAAGTACAAAGGAATTCTTGCACGCAGATCACAGCACAACAAGCAGCAACGTCGTGTTGGAGAAGACAATAACAGACTATAGCAGTACTTCAATGCTGTGTCAGCTATCTTAGTGACATTCCACGGAACCTGCGCTCATGGTCAATATATACACCCCATTACTTCTACCAGGGAAACTAATATGCCCCCCCCCTTATATTAGTGGACACTTGTAATAGTAGTGAATGCTATACTCCTACTATCAGAGACAGTTTTAGCAGTCAGACACTTTTAAAAAAGGCTTTGTTATTCGACAAAGATAAGGTTGTTTCATGCATCACATCGACGCTGACAGCATTCTTATTTGTCTACATTAGATAAGTTATAGTAAAGATAGTTGAAACAAAAAATTAAGCAAATAGAAGCATCCAAAAATGAACAAAACGATGTCAATACGCTTGAATCGTCTCATCCACTGACAGGAATTGGAATACATTCAAGATCCTTTCGCATTTCTTTCGCAGAACCCTTTAGCTCAGTGCTTCTCAAATTTTCTATATTTGCGACCCGATTTTCAATCATAATTTTCATCGCGACCCTTTCCATATAATAACAATGTATTGAATTTAATAATGATATACTTTGACTTAAACCTACAATAGGACTTTAATTATAAACCGTACAAATTTTCAAGACAAGTATTAAATTTTGTATATAATTTTATGACATGCCCATAGGGTCACTGAAAATTATTACACTTGCTCTTAACTCAGTATTGCTAAATTAATTATGAAACACAATGTGTGCAGTACTGATACATTTATAAGTGTATTATATAAATGTAAATGTGAATTTTATTTTTTATTACGTCAGAACGTATTTTGTTTTGCTTCCTTTCTGTAAATTAATGATATTTTTAGATAATCTTTTGTTTTCGACTTTTCGATGTACTCGTGCCCCCCTTGTAGAGTTATCACGCCCCCTAGGGGGGTGTGCCCCACAGTTTGAGAAACACTGCTTTAGCTAGTGCCTGTATTCATGTTGCTCGTAAAGAACACTAATGGTCGATCCTATGGAACACACACATTCGACTTTGTTTACATTATATCCTGATTAAAGCGATGTGAGCGGTAAAATTAACCATTCTTGTATTAAGACGAGTCAAGCTTCAGTGATAATTGCTATGAACTATGGTGCCAGTTCCAATCCAGCTATAAAACATCTCACCGTTAGGGATCATGATTAGGAGCACCATCATTTACGATAGCAGTTCACCTTTGGTTCATATTCAGTGTATCATGACGATCCAACGATACGCAATTGATGAGTTGCAACGGTTGAATTTAGGAGATGTTGAATGTCTTTTGCCTCCCGGACCACTCAGATATCAGCCAGAGGCAGATGTTTCACTGGTCACCATTCTACCTGATCTCTGTCCAATCGAACACGATGGGAACTTGATGGAGTGGTACTTGCCACATTCTAAGGAACTGTATTAAATAGTTCTCGGAATGGCAAGTCATTTACCCAACTATCTAGAAGTGTTGTCTTGCTTATCGAAGTCTGTTGTTGTTCTTCAATCTCTCTCTCTCACTTATTGTTACTAGTATAATTTCAAAATAAGTATTTTGTATTATTCATTGCTCTCTCCCTTCGCTTGCAGAGTTACTTCATTGTTTGAATGTTCCTTTTTTGTGTCGCCTTTTTAATACTTTTTTAATAATAAATGTTATTGTATTAGCATTCACATCCATGCTAGTCTTCTCTTTTTTAAAATTATTTCGTCTATATATAACATACTGAGTTCGTAAACTATGATAAATTTCGAAATAAATAACTGAAAAGAAGCATTAGAGTTAGAAAGAAGAGGAAAAGAAGCAAGTAAAAATGAATGAAAGAAAATCAATTTTACATTTCTACGCTTGGTATAATTGAATCTTCAACACTAACGGAACACAAATAAGTAAAAAGAAAATACTAAACTAAAACTGATGTTTTACTTTTTGAGTTTTACTCAATACGCGGTCAACGAAATAGGTGTGAAATTCGATTTCTATTAGAGTAATGGAATTTTCATCATGTCTGGTTTCTAGAAGGCCGTAATTTTAAAGGAAACATGAAACAGAAATGGCAATAATACCAATGTAAAATTGAAATTTTATAGGTCCACAACATCATTCATTTTAGATTTCAGACGTGATAACAGTAATACAATATAGATTTCAGATTCCCTGAAAACAATCTTAAAAACGATTTAAGAAAGATTTAAAAATTTATAATTCAGTTCTATGTGTTATCCTATCTCAGTTAAAATATTATTAAACTAATGTTAAGTGGTATATTATAATTATATTTTGTAATTTGGTAATACTTCTATTGAAGAACATGATAATTTCATACACACCTCGAATTTCTGTTTATATTGCACAATCCTTTAACATTTATTATATATGAAAACATTATTTGTTCATAGGTTTAAAATGAATATGCAACACTTTGGAATATTATTTAAGAAAATATTTCGTGACACTGCAGTTATTTTTGTAAATAGCTTTTGAATTATTACTTACATTATCATAAGTAAGGATCTCTAAATTTTTGTATGACAGATGAAGTTGCAATGCCAAATTTTGTGAAAAAAGTAAAATAATCTTTGAATTCTTGTGTGATTATATAGTGCTGTGTATGTAATATTATCATATTAATAGCGATAATTTTCTGCTTTGTTCTAAATGCATTAATTTCATAAGAGAGGAAATATATATATAAAAAAAAATATTGTAATGGTATAATTTGGAAGGAGCTTATAAGTGTTTTATAGAATTAAAAAAATAATATTTGCAAGACATTCTTATTCATATGTATATTGCATGTTGGTTGGGCAAATTTATAGATTTTTAAATGATTTTTATTTTAACTAATACACATATTCTAATTCATGCTATTTTGAGGCGTGCATGTGAAGATTTTAATACTGTTATTGAACCTGAAATTCATGATTTTCCTATTATTTCTACACACACATGAATATGTTGAAAACATCAATTGGTTTCTGGAGACATGATGAAGGGTTTACATTATCGTTTTTAATATTAAAGGACAATAAGATTGTCATAAGGGAGATAGAGTTGAAAAAGCAGCTGGTTTACCAAAAATGATTTTTGATTTGTCAGATGTATTTTATAAAACTACTTTAACAAAATTGGTATAATGATGAGTGAAATTATTAAATAATAAGTTCAATCTAATTTTATGTTATATTTTTAAAATAAATTCCTATTATTATATTGATATCAAGTAGAACACTCAGACTTTGAAGAATGTTTATGTCTTAGAATTTACCTAAATTATAAGTAACAGTACATTGTGTTCGCCACAAAGGTTCACAAAAGAATTTGGCTAAGATCTAAGACTAATCTTAATTTTACTGTATAAAAAGATTATTTTATTACCTTATTTTTAATTGACTGTATTCATTTATAAATTAATTAAATTTTAACTGTCTTAAGCCCTATTTTGAAGTTACGATCGCTTTTGTTGTTCAGTTTAAACATGTATAAGTTTTTCACAGACAAATACGTTTTTATATCATTCAAATACAAAGAAGGTTCTATTTAATTAATTTTTCAAGCATTTTTACTAGCCGTTTTCTTACTTTTTAAAACATGATTCAAATGGAGAGTCAGGAAAGTATAATCATTAACTCTTGAATACGATCGCTTTTATTTATTCATTGTAAGAATCACTTGAATATTTTCTTTGATTCGAAATGAATTCTTGGATTTGACGGTTACAAACACATCATGAATAATCACAAAACTTATTTTTTTTAAATGAACTCTGTCTCATAAATCGATCAAATTTAAATGTTATTATTTGTCCCAAGAAAAAATAGTAGTTTTTTCATTGAACCCTTATTTTTCAATCCATTCCATTGACCTTGATGAACAATGGAAAAAGTAGATCAATAAAAGAATATGAATGATTCATGATTTTCTCAATACGGAGAAGATCGTTGATCATGACTCATAGCATGTGGTGAATAAAAAATAACAAAGTGAAATCTATTGATTTAAACCATTTGTCAAAGGTCATAGTTAAATAGATATTACGCAAAATTATTATGTTTCTAAAGAATCCAAGATTTGTTTTTTTTTCTTACACTAAGATGATTTTGAGTAAAATGATTATTAATGCATCTATTAAACTAAACCAAGTCTTAAACTCAACCCAACTGAAACAATAAGAAGGAAAATTACAATCGAATATCATTGTAAAGAAACACGTTTCTAATATAGATAAATAATTCATAAAACTTTTCTCAAGAAGAAATTTACATATGTGTATATAATGTAAGAGAAAATAAAAAGAAAATATTCGTTCAAATAAAAAAAAGCGTTCTTGAATAGTATAACAGTAATTAATATTTAAAAATGCAAACCAGAATGAAATGAATATTTATCCTATAAATAATAGGTATATTCATAAAGTACAGTTACATATTTATACATAGAGAGAAAACGATGTAGAAATATCACGTATTAAAGATTCCTAACACATTTCTAAGTGAAATATTACTACAAAAGAATTATTTATAATCCATTTCTTCACAATTACAATGATTCAGACTCTAAATAGTGTTTTCTATAGAGTAACAGAAATACATAATTTAATTTAAAGAGGAAAAAATTACAGAATGACTTCTTTGAAACCGAATAAAGAAACCCCAAAATTATTTATTTGAATGACTTTTTAGAATAAAGATGTTTTTAACTAAATTAAGACGTTTCGAAAAAATTCGGATGTGTGCATATTATGATCCCAAACTAAACTTTCCCTAGATTAAATTTTTTGGCATTATGAATGTGTTATGTAAGAATTTTCCACGAGTGTTTTGCAAGTATGAATGAATCTTTTTTAAGTAATGCTCAACTTAATATTTTTTTATGCTATGAATTACAAAAATAAAAGCAGTAAAAATGTACATGAAATTTCTGAACATTAAGCAAATATAAAACAATATTTAAGCACTTAACAGTCATCAAGAAAATATGATTACATGTTCCAGAAAGAACACATCATTTCTTTTCTCTCCATATAAATATAAATATATTTTTAATTGGAAATATTAAAAAACAACATATCTACAGCAGACAGATATAGCACATCTTTTCCAGTTATATAAACTCTGACGGTATAACTTTTCCAAATGTGGTAAGTTTACTTATGTGAGTGATGTATTTTACCGAAAGGTATGTTTATTTGGCTGAGTGATGTTTATTTTTCAATATGCAGGAGCTTGCTTTGATGCATGTCTTACTTTTGACAGGTAAGCATTATCAACTATAATAAATAAACTATGCATTTTTAACACATATACTATTAATGAAATTTTAAATTATTAAGTGACTACTGTAACTGTACAGTAAGTTACCTCTCTTTAGTGTATTTTGTTTACTTTTTTGTTGTTTGGAATGTATGGGGGAAATATAATGCTGACTTATATAAAACAATTATTTAGTAATAACACCCGTTGGAGAAATGTCAATATTTTGTAAAATAATATGTGCTACTTTTATTTGCATTTTCAGCAGTCGATACTTAAATTTGCATGAAGCATTGCAAATTTCTTTAGGTTTATTAATTTTACGATTTTAATTTTAAACAAGAATATTATAATGAGATAAATAGATCACATGTTAACAATTAATAAAAAACAAACTTAAGAACGAAAGTTTGTACACTTCGATGTAAAATACGTTCACAGTTATAAAATAAGATGTACTTATATTTTTTTTTTTACTAAGAAATAATCAATGCGTTAAAGTTATTAAGACAGGTCTATCTTACGAAAATAGTAATTAAAAAAATGTAACACACACACACTTGCTACCTTGTTCTATTAAAATAATAATAATAATAATAATAATTATATATAGAGAGAGAGAGTCATGTGGCCAAAATTGTGGACATTTTTTTAAAATTTTTATGTTGATAAAATTTGTATGCTTATAGAAAATTTTACGTTGCGCGAAATGCAATGTATTTTATATCATTTTAAAGAGCATTTACAACTGAATTCGATAAAAAGAACAAAAAAAAATTCAAATATTTGCAAAGTAGAAGCTATGCTACAACAACTCTTTTCATGGGTATCTCATTCGGACAAGAGGTTTCAAACGATGCCACAATCTTTCGATAGGATTGAGGTCAGGACTGTTTCCTGGCCAGGATAACAATGATATTTTGTCAAAATAATGACATCAAATAAAAGAGCAGATTGGACACATGGTCTTTCCTGCGTTAAAACTACATAACAGGTGAGTAGTTCATTGACTACAACAGGAAACTGAAAGTTTTCTTTTCTTAAGATGTCAGGAGACTAATTTAATAAAAAAAGTGGGAAAAGGCCGAAAAAGCTGCACTTCATCTTTTGATGACAGAAGAACAAAAATAATATGTTTCAAGATAAAAGAATTTCATGGACATCCATCAGAAATGATCTGAGTGATGCTTTTGTTTCTGTCCGTTCAAAAACAATCAGGAGTAGATTAGCAGATGTAAGAGTAAAAGGTAGAATTCCACCAAAAAAGCCCTATCTCAATTTACAACAGCGGAAAAGGGACAACAGTGGGAAATGGGACGCATTAATTGGGCAAATGATTATTAGTCCCAAGTTATATGGAGGGACGAAACTAAAATGTCATTATTCGGTAGTGATTGCCTACAATATATAAGACGTAGAATTGAAGAAATGCTCAATAATGCCTGCATCCAGGCAACTGTGAAGTACCCACATAGCTTTATCATTTATTCATGCATATGAGCAGATGTTATAGGTCACCTTCATATCATTGATGGGACACTGAATCTCATAAAATACATTTACACCATTCTAGAACCCAAACTTCTACCTTCTATTAGGGATCAAGGACATATATATTTATATTAATGTGAGATTTTTCTAATACATTGTACAGCTTTTTCAAAAACAATTTTATATACTAAGCATCTCCATATTTTTTTTTTTTTTTTGAAAATTGTCATTTTTTTTTACTATATCTGATTAGCCTAACATTTTGTTAATGTTTCAAAAAGCTCACTCAGTTCATATAACTACATATCAGCAATATACAGTAAAAATTGCAGGTGCATTCATACAATAGATTCTGCGAAAAAATGTACGCAATTTCAAAAACATCATTTTAAGAAAATTGCAATTTTAGTATAAAATGTAACTTCATCACACAAAAACTATGAATTGCAACCTACACTAGCACTATTTTTATAAACATTAACTTACTTTCATTTTCTTTTAAGACGTTTTCCTTTTTTTTACTTAGGTTGTCCAGAAAATGCATATGTAGCTCTTTTCAGTTTTTACATAACGATATATTTTATAGAATTTATATCATTTTCCTCAAAGTCTTTGTGAGTATTCGAAGAATTTTCAACTTGGTTGCATTACCCTCATCAAAGTTTACCATAAATCATCATAAATACCAATAAATACCATATAAAAATGTATCAAAATACAAAAGTAAGGATTTGTGAATATGTAATTATACAACATTTCGAAATGATTCATTATGAGTTTGTATGTTCCCATGCTAACAATTATCAGAACTCAAAAGTTTCTCTATGTAATAGACAAATGATTTCGAAAAAAGGCGCAAGAAGACTATTTTTTTGTTTGATTTTGAATACGAAACTTATTTGTTTTTATGTATGCAACAAGCTTCTTGCAACGACAATGAGCATTGCATTTGATGTACTTTTTACGTACCTTTACCTCAGAAATTATTAAACATAAAAATTGTGAAGACATTGTCTGTATATTAAATAAACATTTATCTTTATAATTAAATAAAATTTTAAAAATAAATTGTTCAGTTTTTATTTTCTTTTTTTTTTTTTGTTAAAAGATAAGTTTTGTAGGACATAATTAGGAATTTAATAAAATTTTTTAGTATCAACATCTATTTTCTAGCTAAATACTTGAGAAATATTTCAAAAATTTCACTTCAGTGTACGAAAGTATATATCCATACATGCAGTAAATAAAAGTAAAATAACACAAATAATTTTAAAAATAAAATTTTAAAAAAACCAGTTATTTTTATAAAAAATCTTAATTGTCAAAACAATTCTGTGCAACTTACTAATTCTTGTTTTTACCTTATTATGCTAAGATAAGGAACAAATATTATCTTATTTATCCACTAGATGATATAGAATTCTTTTTATAATTATTTTGAAGTATTTTTACTTATATTACATATATTATGCAAAATATTTCCAGCATCTATTCTGGTCATAGTGCAACATTCAAAGACATGCAAATTTGTTTCTTCAATGCACCATCTACCAGCAACTAAAAATGTTTAATTTCGCAAGTAGTTCTACCTTCAAAAAACCTACCTCTTTACCTTTATTTTACATAACAGTTTCTTAAATCTTGGCATGTTGAAATAATCAGCAATAAACTAAATTTAAGTGAAAATCAGTAAAGATTAAAACTAAATTTCAAATCACATTCAAAGCACAAAATACAAACTTAACTCCAAAAGTTTAATACCAAATCTAACAGTTTAACTTGCATATATTATGCAGTTATCTATAGTTAAATGCGTAAGAATGAAAAAAAAGGCAGAAGCTTTGCAGCAGCTTCCCGATTTTAAAAGGTTAATATTGACAAATCTTTTAAACGGAAAGTGATTGTTTATTAACCCCTTAAGTGCCGCTGGCACGTATACACGTCCTGCTGAGCCGTTGTCTTTAGTACCCGGACGTGTATACTCGTCCTTCCAAAGGAGGACTTTTTGCAGTGCGCTGCTCTGTTTAAAACTATTCTCACGGCTTTAGAATACAATAACATGACATTGACAGTGATTTTAAAGAATTTGCGTACTTCGGAGGAGAGGTGGAGAATGTGTGAATTTGAAGAGGTATATTCCAGGAACAATGAAATTCATAGCTAAGCAGTTTGTCTTTTTTTTTTCGTTTGAGTGTGCGTTTTGCTATTCTTCATTTGCTTCCATTTTTGCTGTCCATGTTTAAAAGGACCTTTTTAATTTTTTGAACGAATGCACTGAATGTGATACGGGCTTATGCGTACAAACATGTTTCAGGATATATCACAGAAAATATAAGTTATAATTTATTTTCGTATAATATTGTAAATCTAGAGATTAAATTTTTCCTCTTATTTTTATTATTTTATTCATTTTATTTATTTCTTTTTTAAAGAGAAAGTAAACAACTTTTGGAGGAGGAAACACGTCTTTTTTGTCCTCCCAATAATCCGCTTAACAACGTGTGCCTGTGGGAAAAACAGTCGCACTGGGTGAATTTTGTAACTTTTCTTCGACAATTAAGGGGTTAAAAGTCATTTTGACATACTCAAAAATCATAAAAAAGCAAACATGTTATATCCTTGGAAAGGTCATGAATTGCAGGTTTTAGAAATATCAAAAACACAAAATCGATTTTTGGGTGATATATAGACTACTGACTTCTCTTTAAAAACAAGGATTGGGCTAAGCTACGATGTTTCAAAACATTATTACGCTAAAAGCTTTAGAGAGCCAGCTAGACACCTTTTCGCGAATGCGATCACAGCGCCATTGCCTGTATACGTCACAGACTCCTACATTACAGAAGTGTCCTTGAAGAACTTATCGCATAACTTATTTGCTCCAAGGCATTAATTATTTTGTTCTTTTTTTAAGGGGGTCTAGCACTTCCATAAGAGCCCATGTTAAATTACGTAAGTTTATGTACCTTTTTCTCAAAGACTACTTGCTACTCATAGATGAAATTATTACAGTAGGTTATACATGTACTATCGATAAAACTTTAAAGCAGGGTTTTGTCTTTTTGTTAAACATTTAAATAATTATGAATTTTCTTAAAAACGTCCAATTTTTTCCCCTAAAATTTAGTTTAAAAAGACTTTATCTAAAACAGTTCCTTAACTATAACTTATTTCCTCAACTAAATTGTGAAAATATGTTGAAAGTATGCTAACTGAAAATTTGAGAATCCTACATTAATTAGTGTTTGAGAAAAAGGTACATAAAGGGAAAAATATTGCATTTTGAGAAAACAGGCTTTAAAGTAAAAATTTATAATTTTTGAGTATTTATCTTTTTTAACACTTTCCTGAAGCATATGGGACACTTTCTTTACCTTCTATTTCTACAAAAGACTCTCTTATAATTTTATTTTTTTCATTATTTTTAGGAATCTAGCCCTTTTTTGTAACTGAAAATGCTTTCGTTGGGCTACGCGAATCCTACGGGCATATAATTTTTTAAAGCATGGCACACAATTTAAACCTGGTTCAACACCACAATGTTTTAAGATAATTAGTTTTGCTACATGACCCATACTGAATTGTGCAATTGCCATATTTAACCCTAATTTTTTTAGACTTTTTATCTCCACAAACGTAGATTTTGGAATCATTGACAATATGGTATTATTAACTGACTCATTGAGGTTTTGAATATTTCCATGTAGACGTTTTTTTAATAACATAGGGTCAGCTAGATCTCTAAAAATTGGCTTAATTTCATTCATGATGGAAAATGGCTCATGTGTATATTTTTTTATCATAGTGCTTTCCTTTAAATTCAACTTCTGCCTTTTGAAACTTGCACCATGAATTTGTACCCGCAGGATATAATCCATGTTGAGGCCTCTCATTTGTAGACAAAAGAGGAAAATGAACAGTTCTAACATCAGTTTGCATGCTTTGTAAATCATCGGTATTGTTTCTTAGGACCATACCATAACACCCCTTAATTTTTGAAATTAAAATGTCGGTGAGTCGGTTGCGACCACTTAGGCTTTTTCCATCACTTTTTTTTTCCTCTTTTTTTGCTTTTGAGATCCAAAAGACGAGTACCCATACGCTTTTCTATATTCCCGATACACTCTAATTTTTTTCACTTGAGTGTCATAAGGGTTCAGAGCATCGATGAAAAACATCTTTAATTTCCATCGCCCAAATACTTTGTGTAACGAAAGCCATAATGAACTTCGGGGATCTCTGAAATATGGTCATTACACTTTTCCCTTCCATGATTAAATGGATTTTTGCACCGACAGTGTTTCGAAAACACTTCAAAGTCAATAACTTTTCCAGTATCAACACTCGTAGCTGTAACAATGTCATTGAGGGACTGATATTCTCTTTTCTGCCATGAACCATCTAAGGCAATAGCAATGTTACAGATACCTTCTATTCTTGTTACCTCTTCAACAGAATTTCTCATTGATTTTTCACAGGTAGATATTTAGTAAAGTCGAGCAACAATTCTGTATAGGTACGGAATTTTTCAGGTGAAGAGGGCAAGTTCATAAATCTACAGAATGTTTCTGCTGCAGAACTACCTATTCCAATAGATTTGAAAGCAAACACCAATCTGATATTTGAGTGGAAAAGTTTATTTTCATTCCTCAGTTCAGTTGAGGTTGGAAACCATGTAATAACAATTCCACATCTTTTAGAATCCTCCAGTGAGATGAAGTGGACACCGTTTTTACAAATAGCAAAGTTCAATAAAGCATTATTGAAATATATATAATCATAAATCAATAAATAATATCAATAAATTTAGTTCTATTAAAACATTTTTTACATTAAGTCCTTCCATATTAACTGTTGTTTGAAATAAGATTTCGTTTTGAAGCACTTTGAATAACAGTTTCTGTGCTGCCTGAGGTGATAGCTGGAACATTTTGAGCCTTCATTTTTTGACCATTAACATATTTTATGATTTTTTAAATACCTTTTTAGATATCCCCATAATTTTTGTCGTTAATAAAATACTAATAAACAATTTAATGTAAAACTTGGATTAAACAGAAAAAAAATTCCGGAAAAATAAATTACAATCCATAAGCAACAAGTTCAAACAAGAATACACATATAATCACATTTAACAATAAACCAAAGAGAAAAAAAATTAACTGTGTTGTCTTTTCCTTTCTTCAAAAGAAAAACATTTTGTTTATGTGTAAAAATAAGATTCCTAATTATATAAAAAACAAATCGCGCTGTCATTGAAAAATTAAGCTTGATGAAAGACAGGTACTCCTGGAGCTCATTTAAAGCTGAGCGTCTATGAGAGTGGCTTCCTTTAAAAAAATAAATAAAAATACTTCTAATTATCGTATTTCTAAACATAATATATCATTTTAAGCAGAAATATTATAAAAAATATTAAAAAGTCAAAATTGATAATTTTTTAAAAATTCATGGACCGGACCCTCTTAAAGTAAACTATTCATCCC
>BMAV01009058.1:17191-37046 GCA_019973955.1 Trichonephila inaurata madagascariensis
AGAATATATATATGTATATATATATATATATATATATATATATATATATATATATATATATATATATATATATATATATATATATGTTTTTGTAAATATATATTATTTTTTCAAAATATATAACTTTATGAAATATAATATTATTTGTGCCTAATTTAGATAGTTTTACAGATTACATATTAATTATAAAATCTATTTATAGCTATAAATTAATTTAAGAAAGCGTTTTATGGAAACGGAGCTGAGTATAGGTTCAATTTAATAATTATTTAAATTAATGAATTCTAATGTATTAATGTAACTAAAGTTTTATTAAAGTTGCAAGTTATAAATTAGAAAACTAAAAGAAAAGTTATAATGTTTCTATTTGGTGTACTTCAGATTAAATACATATTCAAATGTAATAGTTATTGGAAGTATTTTAACATTATGGTTAACTATTACTCCGAAAATGCTTACAATAGGTAACATTAACTCTCCAGACTTCACCTGAAAAAGTCATTTTATAATAAAGCTTTGCAGTCGATTAATTTTTCAGAGATAATGTAACTGTTTAAGTAATTTATGAAAATTGAAAAAAGGTTTTATGTATAATTTATTACCAACAGTACTGAATAAATTAATTGACGCGTACAAAATTATATTAAACTTGTTAAATGGCTGTTATAAAAACTTCTATTGCTGTATTACAGGCAAGATATATTTTTTTTGGAAAAATATTCAATTTTGAACTTTTAATAAATGTTAATAAGTGAACTTTTATTCATTAGCAATGTAAGAAAAATAAACAAAAAATTTCAAAAAAAAATCTTATGTGAATTTTATGCATTAAATTATATTTTTAAAATTTTTTTAAATTTAATAATGTAATAAAAAATAACAGTATTAAAGTTCAAATATAAAGTCGTATCTACGCTAATCGTTACTGTGGTAAAAAATTATTCATTTCTGGATAGAATTTGTTCTATTAGATTTAGTAACTTACATTGGAATTTTCGTGTTCAACTGAGAGAAGCAACGCCAATTTTTCTGCAATATTTATTTCCTTGAATCAATTTAACTATGGATGCATTTCAGTTATTTATTAGAAAAATAATTCAACTTCTTACAGTTCATATTCTTCAGACACAAATTAATTATTTTCCTTTTCATTATATTGTTTTATTTTATTACATTTTTTTTAAATATTAAAACTAAAAATCATGTAGCAAAAACCTCGCCCTTGGAATTTGTATTTGTACTAAAATGTAAATCTCATTAACGCAATATATAAAAATTTGAAATAAAAAATGTAAAATATGGTGAAAAACCGGCCAACTCTTATCATTTGTATAAAATTATGAACTTTCTTCATAACTAATTAGCTTGATATAAACACGTACTAAAAAACTCTTAATTTTCATGAAAATCTAATAATTATAAGATATTTTATCATTTTTAACGAGTAATTTTTTAAAAATTTTATATTTGATACGTAGTTGAGATAAATATGTGGTGCACATTCCTTGTTTTCATTAAGAAATGGATGGCTTAATATTTTTGTTTTCCTTCACAAGAGACGTCTTTAATTACATTACGTTCAAAATAAATAGATTGAGTTTCACTTAATGCTGAAAATAGCGGGAGCAGAACCGCCTCTTGCTAGTTAACTGAGCAAATAAATCCTTTATTAATCATTCCCCACTTAATGGAGTCTAATTAATTAATAGCTTGGGAATCCACGGTAGGATTAAGCAACTCCATTAAAAGTGTTGCCCAAATTGTTTAAGTGTAATGACTTCAAGTTATTTTTCCCTCTCGTCAAATTACCGACCACATAGCTCATTATCGTTATTTTGAAAAGAAAGGACTTTTTTTGGTACTGAAATCTTTTGATGCCAAACGGTGTTATCCTTGACAAAAAAAAAATTTAAAAATATTAGAAAACATGAAGAGGAATGCATTAAGATGCAGTCGGTTTGAAATTAAAGGTGTTTGTGGTGTTGATTAAAGAAAGTATTCTAAAATATAATTGTGTACACTGAAAATGATTGATTGTACTTATATATCTATATATTTTGTGCACAATATTCCATAGGCTTAATTTCCAAAAAAAATATGTATATAATTTATAATATTTAGGGTGCTTACGAAAATCAAGCGTTATTCAATTGTTAAGATAGAGAAAGCAAATTTATTTAATTTTCCAATTTCTACACTTTTTTATTAGATTTACATCTACATTTACTTCCTTAATCCTGGATTTATTTTAAAATTCTATTCTCATAGTATAAAAAAAATATATGGATTTTTTAAATGCTACTCTTCCTACAATATTTGGCGTATTCACATGACATTTCATTTACAAGTACGTCCAACCAGATGGTATGGGTTTTTGCTACAACTTGACTGATATTTGGAAAATACTTTTTTATGAATGTTTATTGAAAATTCCTTAAAAATGTATAAATTCTAAATTCAACATTTTTCTTTTTAAAAAAAGTGTTTCATTGATTTAAAAATGCATAGTAACTTATGTTACGTATACTAATAGCAAAAGGTATAAAAAAAGCAAGAATTTGGCACTACAGAGAAAAAGGCTTAAGGCCGTATCACACGTACACGTTTCAAGCAATTTTTCGTTCAATTCGTGCAATTTTTACTCAGTTGCCATAGCAACCATTTTAGAACAATTTTTTGCTAGCGAGCTCAAAAAGTTGTTCCAAATAAAATTGCTTGAAATTCCAGCCAATGGGGTTCTTCGGCGCCCTACGTCATAAACAAGATGGAGGCGCCGGTTTCGTCTAACACTTCAGATATGCCGTATATTTTAATGGTGTATAATATTTTAACGGCGTATAATATTTTAAATAGAATGGTGCTCTATTTTTAGTTTACACCCATCAACAATTGCGCAAGCGAAATAAAAGAAATAATTTTGGATGTTCATTTTCCGAAGAAGAAAAATCGGCAAGTAATTTTTCAATGTGGAGATAGAGCGTGGCTGACGTCAGAGCGTGTCGTTTTGTTTACGGCAACCCTTCCCCCTCAGATTCGGCCAAAAATTGGACAAAAAAATTGCATGAAAATTATACGTGTGATACGGCCTTTAACATTTTAAATGAAGATAAACTAGTTTCTGAGATAAATCAGCTTGGAGTTTTCAATTGCTCTTGGGATGTGAATAAAAATGAGCATAAAAAATATCTAAACTCTGGATTTTTTTTAATTTAAAACTTTCCAATTCTCTAAAATTATACAAAACGAGTTATATAAAAAATAATTTAGGCTAAGAAAAAATACTTGAATTTTAGACCAATTTTTCAATTGTAATGTGTAACAATAATAATTAGTTTGTTTTAGATTATCATCAAAAAGGGGGTAAAAATATGATGGAATTGTGTATCTCTGAACAAAATGTTTTATAGTGTCATAACAGAAAAATTCCCAGCGCAATTTTTCCTTCGTGTTAGACAGCAGTTGTCTTCCGAAAGGAAGAGAAAAAAAATGAATAATTTTTCACAATGTCACAGTGGTAGAACAAAAAAAAAAATTATACCTCCTTCTTTTTAAATTTGAATTGGAGCTCTCAGAAAAAAAAAACGAAAGCGTTTGTGTTATCTTATTAAAATCAGCCAGTAACTTTTTTTTCCTCCTTTTAATTATTTTCATCGTATTTCTTTGCGAAATTAAGCTTGCACTTCACATTATGTAAGTTGTTCCTTGAGTCAGCGATATTTCTATTCTTGTTTTCTAGAGTTTAAACCAACTTTTTTCGTTTTGGAACGATTTCCAATGTTGGAAAATAAGCCATTATGGTAAAATTTTAATATCTTTTTAAGGTATGCGACTACGTCCAAAACCACGATTTAAAAAAATGCACATAATAGGATAATTTTCGTGATGTTTAGTGTCATTTGGATTAGAATACATGTATAAAATTGTTTTAAGGACATTTTGACAAAAAAATTATTTAAAAACAATATTTAGGCAAAAAATTAACTTAGAATAACCTTTCTTCAAAATGTTCTCCTTTTAAGAAAAATGCTTCTATTATAATAATATTTTGTTGTATATGGCTCAGACCTCTGTACAGAGGCTCGACTATGATTTTTGAAAAATTCACATTATTTTCAGAGTTACAATCAATTGAAATAATTATGGGTGGTTTTTTTCTTAAAATTTCTCCTCTCTGTTGTCATGAAACATGGATAAATCCACTTCTAAGTTATATATTTCAAAAATTCTAGTTGAGCCTCTGTACAGAGTTCTGAGCTATATACAGGCAAAATATTATTAAAATAGAAGCATTTTTCACAAAAGGAGAATATTTTGAAAATTGGGCATTCTATGTTTATTTTTTTGTTATAATATTGTACTTAAATAATTTTTTATTGAAATACTATTCTTAAAACAATTTTATATACATTTTCTAATCTAAGTGACACTAAATATCATAAATATTATCCATTTATACGCATTTACAAAATCACAGTTCCGAACGTAGTCGGATACCTTAACAGGTGCAGTAAAATAGGAATTTATTCAAAATGCATTAAGGGGTCCGGCACTTCCATAGGAGCGCATGTTAAATTGCGTAAGGGTATGTACTTCTTCCTCAGAAGCTAATATCTTTTCTTGAAAAAAGTTTTTACAGAAGGTTATGTGTACTATCAACAACACTTTCACACAGGGTTTTGTCTCTTTGCTAAAAATTAAATTAGTTATGAATTTTTTAAAAATGTTTTATATTTTTCCCTAAAATTTAGTTTTAAAAAGGCATATCTAGAAAGTTATTTTATATATATCTAATTAACTCCTTTAAAATGTGTAATTAATATTAGAAGTCTGTTCACTGAAAATTTGAGGATTATATAGCAAGTAGTTTTTGAGAAAAAGGTACATAAAGTGAAAAATATTACATGTTGAGAAAACAGGCGTCTAAGAAAAAATTTGTAATTTTTTTTAACATTTACTTCTTTTAATACTTTCCAGTAGTATATAAAGCATTTTATTTTTACTCTCTGCTCCTACAATAGACTCTTCTAATTTTCTGTTTTTCATTATTTTTAACAATTTTGCCTTTTTTGGGGATCTCAAGATGCTTTCGTTGGGTTACACGAATCCTACGTGTATCTAGTTTGTTGAAGCATGCCTCACAGTTATAACTTGGTTCAATACCACAATGCTTTAAAGATCCTTAATTTTGCTACATGACATATTGAACTCTGCAAAAGCCTTATTTACCCCTAATTTTAGAGCTTTTGATTCCACAAATGTAGATCTTGGAATCACTGACCATATGGTGTTATTAACTGACTCATTTGGGTTCTGGGTCTTTTCGTGTAAACATTTTCTTAATAGCATAGGATTACCTAGATCTTTAGGAATTGGTTTCATCTAATTCATTACTTTGTGTTTATGATCATAGTGCCTTTCGTTACATTCACATTTCTGTCTTTTGAAACTGACACCAGTCATTTATAATCACAGGACACAATCCATGTTGAGGGCTCTCGTTTGAAGACAGAAGATGAAAATAAACAGCCCAAACAACAGTTTTCTTTCTGTGTAGAAAACTGTTATTTTTAATAGACATACTGTAATATCTTTGAAATTTTGATATTAAAATGTAGGTGAGTCGGTTAAGAACTCTCAGGCCTTATCCGTCACTCAATTTTTTTCTCTGTTTCGCTTTTAAGACCCATTAGACGTGCACCCATACACTTTCGGATAAGCCCAATACACATTATTTTTCTACTTGAACATCATATGGATTCGCGCTCATCAGAAACTTAAGCAAACGGAAACACAAGTTCTCCTAGCAGAGCTCATTTGATGCGGGTTTAGGAGTAGCTTCCTTTAAAAAAATAAATAAAAATACTTCCAATTATCGTATTTTCTAGTATCATAAATCATTTTAAACAGAAATATTTGAACTTTTAGAAAATGTAAAAAAGTTAAAATCAATAATATTTTGAAAATTCAAGTGCCGGACCCTCTTAGTGCATTACATCTTAAATTAAAATAATATTTGTTTTTTTTTAAATCTCAATCAGTTATTTTTTTCCAATGGTAAATGACAGTATACCTTTTCTAAATATAAATGTTTTATGGAAAAATACAAAACGTATACTATTAAAATTCATTTAATAAGTTAGCCCAATGAAAAATTAATGTAAGTATCAATATCTGTTCAAAGAGTATGCCATAATTATGAAGCGGCAAAATGCTATCCTTCATAACACTGCAATAGATAGTTTCTACTTCAAATATTGATGCAAATTCATTTATGCCTTGTTCATTAGAAAATATAAACAAGATGAAAATAGTTTTCAAAATTTCTGTGAATGATTTATTGGCTGTAAATATCTAAAAGTTGGAAAACTATCAATGTGTTATTAAGCTCTATTATTTTTTAATGTGCAAGCTGAAATAATATAATTTATCCAATCACCTTTTGTTTGGATACTGACTTGCAGTGTAATCTAATTACTCTTGATTCAGCATCTGCTCTGAAATTAAAGTTTGACAGAGTAAACATGCTGATATCTAGAATAAGTGGTGTGTGCCACAGAATTAATACAATGTTTCTATCGTCATTTCAAATGAAAATTGTCAGTTTAGAAAATTGATGAGTTGCTTAGTTTCCCCGAGAATTACAAAATATCACCAAATAAACTAGATATATTGGTATAAAAAGTATGTGTGTGTGCTTCTGGATTCTATTAATTTGGCAAATAAAATATTTAACTTTTCTAATAAGATAAATATGTCGGGTGATAATCAGTTATTTATTGACATTTTGAAATCTGACTGAGTGAAATTAATGTGGAAAATATGTATTTCAAAATATATATTTCGGCTCTATTATTAGAGATATCGTTTTGCCGTGGCAATAATAATTCCAAATCTTATATTGAGAATTAACATAACATTAAATGATTTAGGTTACATTAAGCGGCTTTGGAATTTGAAAATATTTAAGATGTAAATAGACCGAGTGTGATAAAAGAAGAAAAATAGTGCGAACAGCATTACGCAAATATTTACAAAATAGATAAACCTTCTGTAAATGTATGGTGCTTGAAGTCAAAATATTTAATGAAGAATATCATAGACGCTGTTGTTAGAATTGTATGAAAATTTAATGATTAACTAATAATAATTGGAGAAAATTAGAGGAAAAATAGGGAACCAGATGTAGTAAATTGCATACCTCACCATAGGTTTGCACCGACCTGATAATAGCAAATTTATTCGAATTGTGTTTAATGCACATCCCATAATAATTACAATTGTGGTCACTTTCAGGGGTTGATTTATTCTCCATTTAAATTACATTTCGAGTAGAGATTTCGATAGATGGAAGACACAAAGGAAATATTTATAATAAAAGATAAATTGTAGCGTTGTTTGCAATATATTACCGGGAGAAATGGAATTGATAATTCAGTTAAGTGAGTGAGTTATATTAACGTCGCACTATGATGCTGCACGTGGTCTATTGGGGACAGTCCTCGTAACTTTGAACCATTGTCAAGTGACGAGGACGACACCTCAGCTGGCACCCCCTCTTTAAACTTCCACAACATACCATCAGGAAGGCGTTTGAGTCTCAAAAGATTTTTCGTACAATGGCCCCCGTACAAACGCACGACACACCAACCACGAGCACATCACCTTCATTAATTGGCTACTGGGGATTAAATAATTCAGTTAAAATCTATAATTTAGTTGCAGCAGTTTATTGCATTATGAACACACTTATCTCATGACTAGATAACTCGCTAATTTTTGAAATATATAACTTAGAAGTAGATTTATCCATGGTTTACGACAACAGAAGGGAGAAATTTTAAGAAAAAAGCGCCGATAATTATTTCAAATGGCTGTAACTCTAAAAATAATATGAATTTTTCAAACATAGTTGGGCCTCTGTACAGAGGTCGGAGCTATGTACAGGCAAAATATTATTATAATAGAAGCATTAATAACAAAAGGAGGACATTTTGAAAAAAGGTCATTCTGAGTTAATTTTTTGCCGAAATATTATATTTAAATACTTCTTTTTGTCAAAATGGCCTTAAAACAATTTTATACATGTATTTTAATGTAAGTGACACTAAATATCATGAAAATTATCCATTTGTGCGCATTTTTAAAATCACAGTTCCGAATGTAGTTGGATACCTTAAATAACTTTGAATCTAAAGTATTTATATAACGTATTTCAGCTACCAAAAACCTATTATTTCCTTCTTAGAATACAATTAATTCACAAATATATATATTTAGCAAAAAATATTACTTTATGAGTACAGACATATGATTAAATAGTTTTATATGACAATACTAATATAATATCCCCTTGTTTTTTATTCACTAACTAATCACTGAAATAACATTAAAACATTTGAAGTTATCACTTCTATCGTGTGGTCATGTACACACTTTTTTTACACCTTTTTTTATTTGTTTTACACTGAAATCCATTCTCCTTGAAGTTGTTTGCGATGTAAGAACAGTAATTCTTAATAAAGCTTTAAAAGTTTCATTGCACGAAAAGAACGTCTAATTGAACTAACAGTGGCTAATAGAACATATTTCATTAATATCAACAATGAGCTAAAACGTACTAAAGTCATTATTTCATCGTAAATAGGTCCTTCAAACCAATACCTACCCACCCCTTCTTACATTTTCTTTGGAGGTATTTGAGAAGTAGGAATTTAATTTTTAATTTACATTTGTGTGGTATAATGTGTAATATGCTAATAAGTTAAGATGAATTATTAATTCTTTTGGAGTGTTTTGAGAGTTTATTCATCCTCTGAACCTCCAAACTTCGTGTCCTTCTTTCTGAAGATTCAAACGATATTGAAGTCATACTTCCAGCTTATTTCGTAATTGGACTATATATGTTTGCTATACCTGATCAAGCATTTTAAATAGATTTAATAGTTAGAAATTAGTTGAAACTTTTATCCAAACCTTTTGGGAAAGGTGGTTCTCTGAATACTTGACAAGATTACGACAAAGACCCAAATGATATCAGAGTGCAGTAAACTTGAAGAACGGAGATTTTGTACTAATTAAACCTGCAGAAAATCCTTGGAATTTAAAATGGAAATTAACCAAAATGACAAAATTACATCCAGGTAAGAATGCAATTATAAAAGTTGTTTGCTTTAAAGACTAAAAAGGAAACATTTTCAAAAGATCGATCACTAAAATGCTTAAATTGTCTTTCATGTATTAAATTTAAATTTGTAATTGCTTTATATTTCCAATTTAGATACTTGTTATTTTAAGAGTTTATAAAATGTTATGAATGTTTATTTTTATGAAAAATTGTTAAACGTACGGGTAAGTTAATATACACTCATGGACAAAAAAATTAGCTCACCAAGAAATAATTGCGGGATTGTAACGAAACTTGGCATGAAGGTACATGTCCAGAATATATGCAAATCATTTGAAATGCAGCGTGATTGCGCATTACATATAGCCGACAGAGGGCATTTAACGTCGTTCTCCGTGGAGTATAAAACAGAAAACCAAAGTTTGTTTGAGTGTGCTGAATCGTTTACAAAGGAAGAACTGAGGTATACATGCTATTACTACGTTTTCGAAGACAATATGAGCAGCTGTCGCAGTTACAGAGGGGGAGAATTATCGGCATGATGGAAGCTGGGTGCTTAGCTAGACGAGTAGCTCGTCAAGGAGGCAGCTGTGCTTATATTGTGAGGAGGTGTTGGGACCAGTGGATCCGAGAGATGCTATTTACATGAAGACCAGGCTCAGGAGCCCCTCGACAGTCCATTTATCGAGAAGACCACAGCATCGTAAGAAATGCACGCGTACAGCCAATTACTTCATGGGTCGTGTGACAAATCGTTACTCAGAATTTAGGAATAAGAAAATATGTTTTTATCCATATTGACGTTATTCCTAACATTCAATAAAACGTGACAAGGCTTTTGAACTCCATACCAAAAGAAGACTTCTTGCAAAGTTTCCAGGACATGTATGGCCGATCTCAGTGGTGAGTAGCTATAGGAGATGACTATTTAGAGGGAGAGCAAGGTAACTTTATTTAATATTTTATCTACGTTGATGCTGCCGGACTATTCACCGAACATTATTGCCACAGGTTGTATTTTGGCATTGGATCTAGAAAAGCTCAGCGAATATTGTAATGGGTATTTTATTCTCTTAAGTATGAAATGAATAGGTATAAATTATTTTATGTACACAATCAATTGAAAACAGCTCAAAAATCATATCAAAACGCATTTCTACGTTTTAAAGAAGCAATTGTTTTTAATGTTCAATTATGCTACTTATCATACATAGGTTTTAATATAAACAAATATTTATATCATCAGCATGCTATAAATATTTGATGTCAAAAACTTGAGAGAAACCTATTATTAGAGAAGAAAATTTGGTCAAATAGATTAGTCTCGTTTTAGGGACGTAATAAATATTTGTTCAAGGAAATTGGGTGTGAAATGTTGTGTTCAGAAATAGTATTAAATCAAAATATTGTAATGTCATAATTTATTAATACTATTATATAGTTTTTATCCGTCTGAAATACTGAATGCTACCTTTGAATAAATATCAAATAGATTAATGTCAGTAATTTAATGAAAAAATATTACTATGCCTTCAGAAAAAAATATAGTAGTTAGAAATTACTACGAGTTAACATAAATAAAAATATTTCAATGAAAAAAACTCTCGGCGACATATGATTAAATTCGGAGTTCTGAAAATTACAGACGTTTATTACTATTTCCATAACTTCATGAGCAATATACGTATGACGAATTCCAGTTAAAAGAAAGGAAAGGGCTCCACTTTCTATTTGCGACCTTTAGGCCTTATCGTTGCCATCTTTATGGATATTTCTGTCCTTAATATTCTTCTGAATGTTTCTCATGACAGTTGTAGGACTCTTGAATATGATGCTGGTCTTTCACTCTTTCCAACACTGTTACAGTCTATAATAGTGTCCTTCGGATGAGAGCTTTTTGTAATCGTAAGGTGTGTTTGGTATCTTTTCTTCTGGAAGAAACCTTTCCTTTCTTTAGATGTTCATTTTTGCTTTTACATCATTTTATATGGTTTTATTCTGTTCGAGCGATTCTACCTTTTCCAGTTAAACCAATTAATTTCCTTAAATTTATATTTATGAACACACATGAATTTTTAAAAATGTCTTTTTATATCTAGTATATTTTCTTAACTTGATCACTTAGTAGTCAAGAGAAAAAACAAAGTATTAGATAAAAGAGTGATAGCAGCTTAGATTAGAGAAATATAATGCGTGAAAAATAATATGGATTGAGAACGCACGTATATGAGACTTGGTAAGTTTGCTTTTAAATCACTGAAGATGTGTGAGTCTAGGTATATAATCAAATGTCTTAACAACTCCACATTCAATTTGATTTCTTCTACTTATAACTATTTTACATGCCATTTACCTCAAGTAGGGATAAGGTTTATGCTATCGATTTAACCTTCCCACTACGCATCCCGCGATTTCCACGGGCAACGTAGATGTGGCAAAATTTGACCAACCTGCGATTTCCCCGGGTATGCATTTTTTCGACTATTTAGCTGAGCAACCTGTACTGCGCTTGTTTATGTTTTTATGTTCATATTTTGATGATCTAATTCTATATTTAAAATAAAAACTCTTTTACAAACATTTTTTGAACATTTTAACTTTAAAATGTAGGTTTAATATGTAGGTCTGAAATAAGTAATAAAACCATACGCGATTTTTGAACCTTCTTTGAAAAAAAACGACACAGCGAGAAGGTTAAATTTAGCGGAGAGTTGAAACTGTGTTTGATTTGTAATGAGTTCGTTAAAATTTTATTGTAGTTTCTTGTGAGTTTGTGGCTTAAGAGCTTGGTATTTTGGTTTTTTCTTTATCGAATTATATGGCATTTATATCAAATTATTCCGAAATGGCATTGATATGTTCATAATAAAATACTACATTCGAGCAAAGTAATTTTTTTAATTGCCACATTTTCCACTGTGACTTTTTTTTTTTTTTTTTTCTTTTATGGAAGGGGAATATTTTATTACCAAGTCCAAAATTATTTGCCTTATCTATATTTTTCTATTACTTTTAGTTTCCGTAAATTTATTCAAACGCAAAATATTACACACTTGCACATTTATCTCAAAAAACTGTATATTTTAAATTTAGATTTGTTATCCATTTTTTAATTCTTTTATATGCATAATACTTATACCAGTTTTAATGTTGGCTACATGCTTACTGTGTTTTCAATTTTGGGGCTCAAAATACGTTTACTATCTAATCAGCTCTCGATATTTAAAGCTTAATTTTCTCAAAAGCACATTTTTCCCACCATACATTTAGATTAAGAACTATAAATACAATATAGGTTCTTCTCTAAATATTCAGAAAAAAGTTGATTACTATGATGTTTTTCTTGAATTAAAAATCACACAAAGCGCAATAAAAACAATAATCGAACATGAAAACGAACACAAGCCCTGCATCTTATATGAAACTTGAAGGGCAAGCGAAATTGGTCCAGATATCAAAATTAATAGAATTACAAATCCATAGCGTTCATGCGGTTCTTTAAAATTTCCAAGTGAGCCAATTAGCTTTTAAAATGTACTTTTGTATTTGTGCATTTTCATTTGGTTAGTCTAAATTATTGTTTAAATATCAATATGTCTCTCCAGAAATACAGAGGAGCATACGAATAACTAAGGAAATACAAATGCGACCATATAATTCAGATTAGTAAAGATGAATTTTCAGATCATAATGTCGCCATTCACATATAATGATATAACAGTGACGCATATGTAAACAAAATGGACAATGTAGAACCGGGCAAATTGAAATCTTGTCACTGTCCCCCTAATATGTACTCATACAGATGTTTGACACCTAATCCGCATGGGGGATGGACCAAAAAGCATCCACATCTTCAGAGCACATTGTTAACGCATATATACATACAACTTTAACATTTGCAATATTAAAGGTCTACACGTGTATCATAGTTTACCATGACGTGTAACTGATGTCTGTGGCACCTTGGTTACATGCGAAGTATCATTTTGCACAAGATTACCTTGGCATCCAACAACCGAATCCTTCGGTTATTCTGAGATCATCAAAACTACTAATTAAGGGCCTGTTAACAAGATATCTCTTGATGTTAATTCTTCAAAAATCTAAACATAAGTGGACACTTACTCGTGTGCTACAAAACTGAATCCGAAATGTTCTTATTTGGGATCTTGCTAGATACTGGATATCATGCTTTAGAAATGCTATTAAATACCACACATGATTGTGTCTGTTTTTTTTTCAAACTGTGTAGTCCCGAAAAAGAAGATATATGGGTTAAGAAAGTTTTGAATCCCGAGATGCAACACTTACTATAATGTATTTCTAGAGCTGTATTTGAGTAAGACAATGCACGCCGATATATTTCCCGGAATATAATTTTTTTTCAGAGCACGGTGGATTGTACCTCAGTCGTGGCCAGGACGTTCTTTGAATATGTCCTTCATTCAGCACATATCAGGGACAATTTATGTCGTCATTTTGTTCACTCTGCTCGTCGGGAAGGAAGTATTGCTGAATTTTGAAATCAATTGGTCCACAGAAATCTTTTAGCATAACATATATAATCCGTATGATTTTGACCTCACATTGTGGATGGGTTCTCATCACTACATTGTGGTTGCAAAAAACATTGATTTTAGGTATTATATTTAGATTCGTTCATCTGTACATTTCATCGTTTGATTTAAATCACTATGAGTAATATATGAAGTGGATTTCATTTCTTCCATATGATTATTTCATAGTGCAGTAATTTTCACCAACACCGGTGTATGATTAAAATGTAGTTACATTATATATTTTTTACTAATATAGTTTATTTTATGTTGAAAAAATAGTACTAATTAGTACTAATTATCCACATTTGCAAACTCTTATTTAGAGGTAGAGTCCATTGATTAAGCACAACGCCTAACACACATTTATTTTCAATGTTTTTAGTTAAGAAATTGAGCAAAATATTTGCTCTTAGTATTGTTTTAAGAGACAGAAAAGAAATTATGAAGCAAGTCCCAAAACTCTGCGTGAAAATGTTTTATCTTCTTGTGTCCCTCATCAAACAATAGATAAATTGAATGGGAAAGATGAAAAAAAAATTGAGTAATCTTCTTCTGAAACTGAACACTTACTTGGTATTTTTTTTTATAAGCGTCTACTATATAAATCTTTATTTGAAAATTATATAGTGGGTTTATAATATAAAACATGACACACACTCTTAATTTTGTCTTAATGGATTTATTTTTATTTAAATATATATATCATTTTTATCCCATTTTATCCAACTGCCCTATTTAGCGGATCGCTGAAAAATATCATGTGGAAATCAATATTTGCATGATGCAAATATTTTGACAAATGGAACGTCTAGAAATACTATGTATTAGCTTCTTCTAGTATGAATTATGTGTCTCACTCCCTCCCCCTCCACTGGACAATTTGCGTATTCATCCCATTTATGGGCGCTGTTTGTGTCATCTCTTAGGGGTTGCAGAATTCTTTTTCAGTTTAATATGAACACTTGGCTGGGCATTTCTTATGTGATTACTCTTTCGTTATGATCCTGGTGGTTAATTAGAGTGATATTATTCTTAGGTAAGTTTTTGCGAATTTTTTTTAACTGTCCTCTAAATAGGACAGTCGGACGATACGCATGCAATTCACGCGTTCTTCCTCTCTTTATAATGAAGAGTAAAAAAGAAAAATAATAATAATAACAATTTAGCTTGTAGTTCTTTACCTCTGATTAGTTACATTAGTGCAAATGTTTCTGAAGTTAGATGAAACATTATAATTATTAAGTAGTTTAGATTCAGATTAAAGCGATATTGAAATCACTGTGTTACCAGCAAATATTGTTTTATTACCAGATACCAGTAAACTAACTGACGAAGAAGGGGATGATAGTGAAGTAAATACTAGTGAGATTATTATAAAAGATGTTCCTGAGTCCTTAGAGGTTATAAGTGGAGGTAGTTTCCAGACTGCCCCTCTTTCAAAGTTTGGTGTTTCGACAACAAAGAGCAGAGAAAAATCTAAAAGGAATCTGTCATTATGAATAAAGAATAAATCACCGCATTATCAAAATGGATAACACAGGCTGACTCAACTGCAAGTGACTAGCTCAAGCAGATGGAAACTGCATTAAAAGTTAAAAACCCATCAGAGCCTTTTGAACAGTTTTGTTCCAGTGAAGCTTACGAACTCAATGTAAAAGAAACTATGCAATATGCAGAAGATGTAACAAACGAACATGATTTCTTGACCACTGCTGACAAAATACGTGTTTTTATAGGAATTTTGCGTCTAGCTGGTTATCATTCCAATACCTGTGAACGTGATTATTTGTCAGATGCTAAGACTTTGGAATTTCCCTGGTGAAAAATGCCATGCCACGAAACCGCTTCCAAAGGATGAAATCTTATTTACACTTTGTAGACAATGGAACTGTAAATCAGCATGTCCAGGATCGATCGTTCAAATTAAAACATTTATTTGTCATATTCAATAATAGTTTTATGAAATTTAGAAGCGAGTATAAGGACACAAAGATGAAGTTAACGGGAAGATGCCAAATTTGATAATTTCTTACAACAAACATGTAGGTGATGTGGATCCCCAAGACTAGTTGGCTGGACTTCATTCCATTAAAATTTGTAGGAAAAAGTGGTAATGGCCACTTTTTATACGTTCACTGGATATGGCTATTGTAAACGCCTGTTCTCAAAAAATTCTCAACAAAGATGAGGTCCGAAACTTGAAGCAGTTCCGAAGAGCTGTAACAACCGTTTATCTAAAAAAAAAGCTGTTTACCTAAGATCTTGACTTTAACTTCTGGTTCAAAATAAGATATCCGTAAAGATAGTGTTGGTCATTTTTACTAAAGCTAGAAAAACAACGTTGTTTTCAAAGAGAGGACTGCAAAGGAAAACCAGAAACATAATATGGCAAATATGACAAAACGCTTTGCCAGGCTTGCTTTGGACCTTTCCAGAAAAATTAGAGTGAAATTGAACTGAAAAGTGAAATATTTTGTAAACAAGAAAGTATTATTGAAATAAAGTAATTTTTTTTACTTGGAAATAGCTTTTCATCATTGAAGAGAACCTGTAAGCGCAAATTTTATCCCGTTTATTCCACTATCCTATTTAGAGGACGTTTAAGATTTCTTATATAAAATATATAATTTTTTCAAATTTGCTATATTAAGTATTTATATGTTAAACTAACTTTAGAAATTATAATTATACTCAAATTTGAATAAAATAAATAAATTGGAATAAAACGGTTTAAGCTATAAATAATAATATTTGATTTGTAAAATATATAAATATAGCTCTTCAAGTAATGCACATATCTAAAATTAAAATTAAAATTTAGAAATATGTAATTAAATACATGTATCTAAACAGTTGTTGGATATTTTAGATTAATTTTAAATGATTTTTTTAAAAAAAAATAATTTCAATATATGAAATATGTTACTTTTTATTTTTGACACACATTCAATTTTATATATTTGTATAACGATTAATATATAGCTCATAAGTAAGCGGGTATGGTTTTTCCATCATGTGGCGTTTACAAACCAGATATGAAGAAGTTTTTGCCAAAGATATGCAGTTTCCTTTGATAGACCCGTTAACCTAACTGTAGATGGCGAAAAAAATGATCAAGTTTCAATCACCAGGGAGCCATTTCATTTACTAGTCACGTGTGGATTAGTTGGCAAGCTGCCTTACTGTTATTTTGTAATTTACAGTCTTAAATCTTTAAGTTTTAACCAAATAAACTATTAGTTAATTTTTATCAGTGTCTTCCCTTCTAATCTCATTACGACATTGAAGAATATCATTTCCCAACTGGTGACCCGGATGAGATTTGAGCGCCCAACCTTCTGATCTGGAGTCAGAAACTGCACCATGGTGCAGCTTTCTTCAGAAAACAGTAATAAGATTTTTATCGGATCTACAAAGCCCTTTGTCGGATAATAACCAAATAACATAAGAAAACGTCACAATTATACATCTGCTAATACTTTCAGTATATATAAAATTTATCGATGCTCATATAATTTTTTATGATTATCCGTTGTTTTGTTGTTAGACAAATCTCTTTTGCCCACTTTGTAAGTGTAAAATCTAAGTTACTGCAAAGTAAGCTTCTTTTTCATCTCAAGAGAAATATACTCGTAAATTATTAACTTCATTGAAAAACAAAACTAATCTTTCTTCGCTAGAACCTACTTCTAAGTGTTTGTATTATTTGATATTTATTTAAAAACTCTATGTATTCAATAATAATATTTTTACTCATTAACAATTAAATGGTTTACTCATTTTAACACACACGTATATGTGTAGGTTATTTAGCAGATACCTTAGGCATTTATCAGAACTTCATGAACAATATCTACATTAACCCTCCAAGCGGTCTGCACGTGAAATTCCACCATTCCAGAGATGCTTTTTCTGCCTTCAAGCAAGATTCCCAAAGGCGGCTGTGCCGCATTCTTAAAAATACGGCTCAACCGCTTTTGAGAACCCCACCCGAAAGCAAAAAAATATGTGCGGTGCATTTTTGCAGCATCTCCAGAATGGCAAGATTTTAAGTGCAGACCGCTTAGAGGGTTAAAAACACAAATAATTTCAACACAATCATCGAAATGAATAAATTTTTGGTTTGGCCTTTCTTAGTGATTTAATAAATATAACAGGTTTCTTACAGATAGAGAAAATAAAGAAATCTAGGAATAAATATATGGTAAGTAAAATGTTGATTTTTTCTTCAAGAAGCAGGGAACTTGCTTCTTTCCAGCATCTTGAAATAACAAAAGGGAAATTTGCACTCTGTATGTTTGATAATTGTTTATTTGAAAAAAGTTTTTTTAAAAAAGTACTTAATATGTGATGTTTTTTCTTTCTCTTCTTTAATAATTGGGGAGCTCTATTAAGTTTTCTATATCAATTTTTAAAACATCATTTCTTATGGGGTCAAAATATCACTTTTTATCTTTTTTGTTATACCACAAACTTTCTGTTAGCAAAATTCCAACAAAAAATTATCTAAATATGGTTCCAGAAATGCTGTAGAAGATTACAAAATCGATTTAAAACTTTACTTTGCTATGACTAAGAAAGAAAATGGTTGTCTACAGTGTACATATTTTAAGTTTCAATTATTTACCAATGTGTTTATTTTTTTTAAAGAAGTAACATTTTAAGAAATAATGAAAGGAATTTTTTAATTGTGCAAATGAAACAAAACACGAGAACGAGTTCTCAAAATTCTTTATCATACTTTCAGAACTCTTAAAATTTTAATTATAAACAATACAATTTTATTTCTAAAGAGGAAAATATCCTTCCTTTTTAAAGTTACCATTTTTTTATGCTAATAAAATATTTATTAAGTTATATGTCCATTTTTTTAAATGTACGGAAATATTGTAAGGTAAAATAAACATGTATTCTTCATGGAAAAATTTCATCTATAAATATTGCTGAATATAGAATTGTGTGATCAACCCTGCTTCAAGAAATATCAGTTTTATATTCTATGCACACTCTTTCAAATGTTTGTAATAAATTGTATGAAATGAAGAATTTGAATGAATTACTTTAGTTATATTAGAAGTGGAGAAATCTTATACTCTCTCCTAATTTGGTCTCCATTCTCTAAAGGAAGACTAGTTGTCACGCGGAATGAAGAAATTATAAACAAAAAATTGCCTTCATTCAGCTTCTTGTGTTTTATAGTAACCAAAGTTTCTAAATTAATATGTCTCATAAAAGCATGTCACTCAAATTTCTTATTCCCACTCGCCTGATTAGATCTCTGAATAGTGTTGTCTGAAGGAAACATTCTAACTTTTCTCATCGGCAACTTACTGCTTTTTATTTCTTCCCTCCTTCCACTGATGACGTCACGTCACTCGCTAATTACGTCACAATAGCAAAACCCTACCATGTGTGGGTGGAACTAATCAAGCGAAATTTATGTTTCTAAAGAAGTTTCTGACATTCAGCAAAAACTTACCGACAGAAACGAAAGAACAATTTCTTTCTAATGTCAAACTTTCCTTCCGCTGTAGTGATGCAGACTTTCGAAAATCACAAATATTTTTTGATGCCGAAATCGGATTCTCTTCCTGAATGAATAAAAGAAACTTCTGCAAGGTTAAAATTTTGAACATAAGCGCATTCTGAAGGTTCCGAAAAAAATGGTTTAGCAGGATTTTAGCTGAAAAAAAAGAACAATTCTTTCTTCATGGATAAATAAAAACTTTGATCCTTGAATAATTCTTCATATTTAGATTCGGGAGCTCTTGAGGTTTTGAAAGTATATAGAATTTTGTTCCCATTGAATGTCTCAGGAAAGAATGCTAAAATCTTAATCAAATGGAAATTTCAAATCGCTTTGCAAGATCTAAAGATTCGAAGATAAGGAAATGATTGCAAAAAAGATTCACCTAGAAATCAGCAATTGCATTTTCAATTTCAAAAAATTCTACAACATTTTAAGAAAATGTCAAAACTGCTAATACATTGCTATGTTGCTTTCGCTTCAAAAATTACAAGTCTCCTCTGATATTGCATTTTTGTGATTAAATAGAAAGTGAAAAATTTAAAGCATTAAAATAGAAAAAAATAACATTAATTAGTTAAATAATTTTAAAATATTTCGATAGAGGTGCATATATTGCAATAACAAGATTTGCTGAAATGT